>JASAOE010000711.1:0-64791 GCA_029964075.1 Patiria pectinifera
TGTCGTATAAATTGGCCCAATTGTTATTGTCGCCGATAAGTTTTCTTCACCGCTCAGTTCTGTATAATTTGCATAGAATTCGAGCAAAGGTAAATAAGATTGACTCGAGTCCCAAAAATAAAAGCAAAGCTTTGTTGAAATATCTGCAGTGAGTTACGATAAAAACTGTATGTTCACTTCACTTGGCGAGTACAGCTTGTCAAATACAACGTGTCTAAGACTCCCACCTCATATGGTTCTTGAATGCAAAATGGGCGACTTTTGTCTACAAGCAACTACCCCCTCCCCGCGCCTGCTTACCATAAGGCGCCTTTCGTCGACCAGGAAGCGTAATTTATTTTTCTAGGAGAGTTAGGGGCAATGTCATGAATAATTCAGTTTTTACTTTGAATCATTGCAAGACTTAGGTTCTCATTCTATTTTCCCCTTAATTTAAAATTATCTCAGTGATAAATTTGGAGATGGAAATTAGCTTATGAAAATGAGCAGCGACGACGTGGATTCGATCCAGGGATCATTGTATCCATAGCTCATCTCGCTATCCACTAGGCTACTGTGTGGTAGCTCGACGACAACCGTTCTTTAAAATGCTTTTATGTATTGTAACTAGTTGAGTAACTAACAACAATGCTGTTGATGTCAATGTCCGTTCTCATGGATAAACATGAATTATTCCTGACATTGCCCCTAACCCTCCTAGGAATAAAAATTACGCGACCAGGAAACCACGCACCGAACTACCTCAACACAGATTTATTTACTGCTTTTCAGAAAGCTGGCATGTTGGCATGTTTGGCGTCCCATACATCAACCATACACCAGCTGAAAGAGTGTTTCCGGATCACTCAAATGGCGTATTTGATTAATATTGTTACCATTACAAACATTTAAGAGAAGTGCTTCAGAATTATCCACGCACAATTTAAGTTATGGAGTGTCATTGGTCATGTGATGTAATGGCTTACAGTTTGATAACTTGGAGCAGATCAACAAACAGGCACAACTTTCTTATTATTGTCATATGACCATTGTTTTTTTATCACATCAAAGAGTAAATTTGAAGGAACAAACATTACAAACCCCAGATAAATGCCCACTTTTAAATAATCAGAAGCAGTTCTGCATAATGCAATGTGGTGTTGATGTCACCGATCAGCATTTTTTTTTTTAGACACGCAGCCAAACCAGACGTCAAACTACCTCAAGTTGAATCAAACGAAATATGAAATCCAGAAAGCAAGAATTAGCTTACCTTGGTCGACAAGTTTGGAGTCAGAAAAGCCACAGGGATGTCAAGATTCATCAAGAAATTACGGATGCTGCTCAACCTATAACGAAAAACAAACGCGTGCGTTTCAATAGAAGCGACGGATTGTTTTCCCAAAATTTTGTTTCAAAATCTGACTGCCTTTGCCCTGGTGTCTCCCTTGGATATGTATCGTAAAATTGAATAGTCACCCCAATGTGCTCTAGTTAATAGAAATTTAACCCTAAATGGGCCGGGTTATTTTGACTATCTCTCAGCCGGGGGGGGGGGGGCGAATTCCATCGAGTGACGAAAAATTTTGAAACTCAGTACATGCATAGAGCAACTCTTCCTAAACATACCCAAGAAATATCATGACTATAGGTCAAAGGGTTTTGGAATTATGGCTAATTAATTCTTTATATGTACGAATGGCAATTCTGCTCTGTGTACAAGACGTATATGCCAAAATTCAGTTTCCACGGCGCGTAGCTACGCGGCAACCCGTTGTCCGATTTCTATGTTTTTGGTATCAAAAGATGTGCAAAGCTCGAGGCTAAAACGTCATAACAGCTCGGGTCGCGATTTTTTTTTTTTTAGAGGCTATCGCGGAAAATGTTGAGAGGGGGGGGGGCGGATTCCGTCCCCGGCCCTTTTAGGGTTAAAGGAAGTTTTGATTAGTGAGGAGGACAGCAATCACCAACATCCTGTCGAATAAATTGGCCCAAGAGTTCAACCTGCGAGGTCTAGGTACGAAGCGAGTATTTTCAACTTCACGGCGTGTTGACAAGTGAGGTGCGGCTCTAACTAAACTAGTTTCTTATTTAACCAGTGTTTTTTGTCCTTAAGTAAACTCTTATCATCTGCTTCATTGCACTGATTTTTAATTTCAGATGATAATGTACCACTAACCATTTTCTTTCTGCGAGCAATTACCTCGAAAAATACCAAAAAAAAATTAAAAGAATGCGAATAAATTGCACTGGCGAATGTTGGACAAGACATTCATTATCATTTCCAAATGTCAGTAATCGTAGCTTTCAGTGTACATATACCTTTCATATGCCACGCTCTGAATAATTCCTTTCACTACAGTCTGTCCCTCCAGCGCACGTATACAACAAAGTGCTATCAGCTTAATGGCTCCGATCCGGTAAGAATTTACGACCTGTCTAGTTGGCCCTGACAAGCAATTACAGCTTATCACTCAGGACAATGATTGATAAGAACATGCGGGTTGTCTGCCATCATGGTCAATTCTTTTGACCAATAGTGAAGTCACTGAACTGGCATTTCTCACATCCCGCCGCCGCACGAGGAGTTGTCACAAAACTTATCAACAAGTGGTTTTCCCTTTTATTCCTTGGGGAAATAATAACCGTCTATCGTTCGGGAATTAAAAGTGGCCCAAACAGTGTTAAATACATGTTTAACCAGTAGTTTTATTTGTTAATCTGTTGACTTTTTTTTTAACAACGACGTTCGGTACGTTTTGTACATTAAAACCGGGAGCCAAGGATGATGTTTGGTATAGCCGAATGTTTGGTATAGCGGTGTTCAGTAAAGCGGCGTTCCACTGTACTATTATTTACATTTAGTTCATTCTTTAGATTAGAGACGGATAGAAATATAAAAAAGAACGTGTGGAAACCCTCGCATCTTGCTTTCGTTTTCTATTATTTTGAATGCAGATAGAACAATGAATGCGCAGAGATGAAAACGAAAAGAAGATTCTTATGCAAATAACCCTAAAACCAAACGAACTGATAAATTGAATAATCATAAACCGAATGGCATAACTTCAACTTAGGATGTGCTAAACATGACAACGGATTTGAACGTCTTAAAACAAATACGTACCATGGGAATGGCAGCTGATAGGGAGCTAATTCACTTCAAATCGGCCTCTATTCAAATTTATTTGAATGCGTGTTTTTTGTGTTTAAATTGGAGAAAACCCATATTTTCGGACTAATGGGCCCTTCGGACTATCGAATCGGATTATCGAACCTCCGGATTATCAAACCTTTGAACTATTCTCCCATTCTGACATGTTTAAATAAATGTGTTAAGACTCTTACCAAGACACGAGTCGATGCTGTTTCTCTGGAAGTAACGTTGCAGCAAACGGTTTATACGGGAGGCTTATACCATACAGAAGGTCCCAAACGCCTGCACTCGATCTGCAATGGCGGCTACCTAGCGCTTACATCAAAGGCATACACATACACAACGTATGACAGGGACGGCCTCTGGACGCCTTTTATTCTTTCGGTCATTTTAAGCACAGAGCTTGACACTGAAAACTACGTTTTTAAGAGTGTACACACTTCAATGAGGTCATTGCTTTGTGCACGATCTGTAGCAGTGACCACTGACGAGTGACCAGTTAGCTATGTGATGGCTTTCCGGGGCCACACCTGCCGCTTTAACATTAAAAACTGTTGTTGTAACTGTGGTTTGTCGCAGCTGCTGCCAGGCGTAATGGCAGCAATCGAAGGTCCAAGCTCTAAGGTCAAACCGAGAATTGACCACGCAACGTTTAGGTGCCTCGCGTAGGCCAGTAAGAATACTAATCAGAAATCTAAGACTCACATTCCCAATGAATGGTATATTGTCTATTTATAACATTCTGAAGTTTTTAAGGAAAGTGTTCAAACTTTAATTCATCCCCCCCCCCTCTAAATAAAGAAAAACAACATAAATTAGGTGTCCTTTTTTTCACAAAAATCTAGGGGTGGGTGGGCGTTTCTTTTTTGTTATTTTGTTAAATAGGCCTATTCGATAGGGTTTTGTTTACATAATTTTGAAAGCCAAGTCTATATGAAAATTGTTGTGCATAATATGACCTGAATTTTCGATACCGAACCTCCCTGTAATATTGATACTTGCACATATTTCGATCCTAAACATGTTGAATTATAGGGTCAATGCACTTTATTTGAACTCGAATTTGGATAGCGTGGATGGAAAGAGAAATAAGAGAATGTTTTAGCCTGAAATGAAACACATGAGATACAGGTAGATGGATGCACGAATACAGAAGATTGAATACTCTTTTTTTGAGCATTGCTGTTTAAACAATGTTAGTCAAAAAATGTACTGTATAAAATGTATTGTAAATTCATCAATATAGCATAACTAAAAAAGTGTATATCTGCACTGTTGAGACGAAACATTTTTGATGGCAGTGATGAATATTTAATATTTCTTCATCGAAACATTTAATGAGATTACTTAATATGTACAGTAATGTTATTACAGCTATTGCTTGTGGTTCTGTTGATTCCTGATGGTCACAAATAGAGAAGCCTTCTCGCGTATTCCTGTGTATCCCCCTTTACCCAGCGTCCATAACATTTGGGTACGTGTATAGAATAGAATTGCTTGAAATGTGCCTAAGAAATTGGAGACTTGGACATTTGGAGATTAATGTTTTGTAAAATTATTGCATAGCAAGTGCTTATGGAGATTATTTCTCCTTGATTAAGTTTTCATACCTTTAATATTTGTATGCCTCTCTTAAGAAATGTACATTTCCTATTGTCAGTAATCGTAGCTTGCAGTGTACATATACCTTTCATATGCCACGCTCTAGAGTAATTCCTTTCACTACAGTCTGTCCCTCCAGCGCACGTATACAAAAAGGGCTATCAGCTTAATGGCTCCGATCCGGTAAGATTTTACGACCTGTCCAGTTGGCCCTGACAAGCAATTACAGCTTATCACTCAGGACAATGATTGATAAGAACATGCGGGTTGTCTGCCATCATGGTCAATTCTGTTGACCAATAGTGAAGTCACTGAACTGGCATTTCTCACATTCCGCCGCCGCACGAGGAGTTGTCACAAAACTTATCAACAAGTGGTTTTCCTTTTATTCCTTGGGGAAATAATAACTGTCTATCGTTCGGGAATTAAAAGTGGCCAAAACAGTATTAAATACATGTTTAACAAGTAGTTTTATTTGTTAATCTGTTGACTTTTTTTTTTATCAACGACGTTCGGTACCTTTTGTACATTAAAACCGGGAGCCAAAGGTGATGTTTGGTATAGCCGAATGTTCGGTAAAGTGGTGTTCAGTAAAGCGGCGTTCCACTGTACTATTATTTACATTTTGTTCATTCTTTAGATTAGAGACGGATTAGAACGTGTGGAAACCCTCGCATCTTGCTTTCGTTTTCTATTATTTTGAATGCAGATAGAACAATGAATGCGCAGAGATGAAAACGAAAAGAAGATTCTTATGCAAATAACCCTAAAACCAAACGAACTGATAAATTGAATAATCATAAACCGAATGGCATAACTTCAACTTAGGATTTGCTGAACATGACAACGGATTTGAACGTCTTAAAACAAATACGTAACATGGGAATGGCAGCTGATAGGGAGCTAATTCACTTCAAATCGGCCTCTATCCAAATTTATTTGAATGCGTGTTTGTTGTGTGTTTAAATTGGAGGGAAAACCCATATTTTCGGACTAATGGGCCCTTCGGACTATCGAATCGGATTATCGAACCTCCGGATTATCAAACCTTCGGACTATTCTCCCATTCTGACATCTATATATAATTATATAAGAGAGAGTTTAACTCGGCCTCCGAGGCGATGTTTGCTCATGAAAGGATCCGAGACCGCGGGCTCCCGCGGCGCCAAAATCGCTCCACGTCCGTGGAAAAGTGCGGAGGGTGTCTTCCGCCGGGTCGGACACTTCGGGTCGTCCTGATTTTCTCGTACGGACCGGCGATCCGTTTCGTCGATTTTTCGTGACTGCGTTTTGCGCAGGAATTTGCCGTCGTGTGCGCTTTCACGTTGACTGCCTGGTCGCCCCCTGTGCTAGCTTTTCTGCGTGTCTAGACTGTGCGAGGTCAGCGAGGTCAACGTAGGGGTTTCGTTTACGTGTTCTACTCGGCCGTGCTGCAAAAGCGTTCACCAAACGTTAGCATGGGGTGACCTTGGCAACATATTTTTTCTCCATGGTGCGTGGCCACCAAGTGTTCCAATCTTTCCTGTGCTTTGCTTGCCGCCCCTGCGCCGAGTGCAACGAATACTCAGAAGGACTATACATTCGTATATATGCCTTGCGCGGTCTGACCAATCGAAAGTCTACACTGCGTGGTACTTCCCGGCTATGCGTAAAACCGTCGATGGCAACGCGTACTGCAGCCTGCTCCACACCCTGGAAACGAGATTGGGTCTACGGTTCTCGGTATTGCACAAGCATGTGACGTCCCGTGATAGAGGGCTGTTGCTTCCATAATGTGTTTACAGCTCCATGCTTCCACCACCAAGGCTGAGCGTTGTGAGTTCGCTGCCAGCCACGTATTATATATTCAGTGTCGCGTTATAATTTCGGGGGCCTGTTTCGGATCATCGAAGGATCGATGCATTGCTTCAAATGTCGCGATCTTAAACGTAGTCACAAAAAAAATCGACGAAAAAGTGTCCAACCCGGCGGAAGACACCCTCCACATTTTTCCACGGACTTGGAGCCATTTTGGCGTCGCGGGAGACCGTGGTCTCGGATCCTTTCAAGAGCAAACATTTCTCGGAGGCCGAGTAAAACTTGCCTTATATAGATGGTTGAACCAAGTTCAATAAAAGTTGTATCGACTTTTCCTCGCAGACAGTCTAGCAAATTGTAAGAAGTTCAAGTTTCCGTTTGTTGAAGAGTCCAATACTGAAACTTAATTATGACCTTATAATTCCTCCATGATTCAGACCGTTTGTAATTTGATGGTAACACTCAACATTTTCATTTCAAACGACACCACGTTTTATTGCATTATTCGGGGAAGAAAAAGTGGCCACTTTTTCTTCCCAAATAAAAATTGTAGCCTACAATAATGATTCAATTGCTCAGAATACATGTAGCTGATTAAATTACTCCAAACTCGAAACTTTAAAAGATGATCTTTTGCTCAAATTGGTTTTAGTGGTCAGAAATTGCCTCAGATCCCACCACAGAAATTGCTTTTATAACTGCATGTCTCCTCAACTACATCCCTCATTTACATTTAATATGCACATTTTGTTGTTATATAGATGATTGAACCAACTTGAATAAAAGTTGCATCGACTTTTTCCTTGCAGACGGTCTAGCAAATTGTAAAAAGTTCAAGTTTACGTTTGTTGAAGAGTCCAATACTGAAACTTAATTATGACCTCCTCCATGATTCAGACCGTTTACATTGCCATTTTACATATGGATTTGTTGGGCCATAGATTATTAGTCGATATACAATAACTGTGGAGAACTGAGTTGACCGCGTCTTTATTCAACAACATGTACATTGAATGACATTTTGTTAAAGTGAACCTAGGGTGAACTGACTGGGCGAGTTGAAAGAACTGCACTGATCTCGTGGTTGAATTGAAGATGGAGTAAATAATTCCGCAGGGGACACATATTGCAATCGTAGTGAGAAACTTTCATTGTCAAATGACCGTGAATTGGGGTTAACAACCTGTTTGTCGACATGCAGTGAAGGTTAACCTGCTCAATAGGGACTACAATATGTATGTTTTATACACACAAAAAAGGTGGTAATTGCATTAAAATTGGAGGATTACGTGTAATCGTAATACAGGAATGATTTATGGTAACAAATTAGGTTCATAAATTAACGTCGTAAAGTAAAGTGTTATAGTTAACTAAAAATTAAGAGAAATCGATTATTATATCGGAACAAATATACTACACGACTGGTATTAAAGATTAATGCAAAAAAAAAAACTACCACAAAAAATGCCTTTTCTTGCCCTGAATCAGCCTTTTTTGCAATGTCCCCAATACTAACATGTTGTCGTAAAAGCGTGATCCTGTCTTAACTTATTCTTCAAAATGGGGCATGCGCGCGCGCGCAGGCGACCGCGCGGTCGCTGCCGAAGTTAATTGAGCATGATGGGGAGTAACACATAACCGTCTAGCATTTGTTCTACACAAACCCCGGTGAAGGGGGTTTTGCATAGAATTTTTTTAGATACCAACTTTTACGACAGTGTGTTAGTAATGGTCGGCAGCCATGACATCCCTTCACTTTCTCAGGTGTATATGATGGATTTTTCAAGAGTAATTTTATCAGTTCTGCCCCGAAATGGGAAACCCTTAAACCAGGGACTCGATCCTTGGCTATATTTACACAATTCCACCCTTTTTTTTTTAACCCAAACGGTCTCCTTTTTCCAAAAAAAAGTTGAGGGGTGGGGGTACTGTTCATGCTAATCGAGCTGGCATGGAAATTGCGTTCTCTGTCGTTCAAATTGCGCCAGTCGGATATTGCTGTTAGTCGTTGTCTAATGACGTTATTGGCACGCTTTGAGGGTCGGGCCAAACGAGTTTTATTCTTGAATATGTACACTCTGTACACCGCCCACAAAACTGAACAAAAGCAATACATTCGAACCCTTCTAGCTTTTCATATTTAAATGTTTGGTTTCGTCAAGAACAACCCCCCTTCCCCCTTCTGCCCAGCCAAAACATCGGTGCGCCGCCGGCATTGTCCGGCCGACAATCATTGTGCTATATGATACACGCGTAAACGAGAATACACTTCGACATAAACCTGTTCATTGCATTTGCAGGGGGACGAATTTAGCGTAGCCCGGTTTTGTTAGGAGGCATTTTCGAGGGGTGGAAACTATCCCCCCCCCCGATTTTCCAAACCCAAATTGTAAACTGAACGCATATATCAACACACTACGACCACTTGACAAATTGCAATTAACAAAATAATAATATGCAGACGGGGTGCAAGAGGCGGTGGGGACAAGTTTCCCTCTTATTGCCCCCTATGGCTACGCCATTGGGAATGTAACCGAGATGATGGTAGTTTATGTAATAGACCCATGGTGAATGCCATCCAAGCTAGCAAAACAATTGGGACCCAGTTGGGTTTTTGACTGGGCAATTGGGCCCCAATTGTCACAAATGGGTCTCAATTAGTGGGCACAAACTGGGCTAATCTGGGCAAAAATGTTGCGACTGGGACCCACTTGGGCACAGGCTGGGCAACTTGGGCAACTTCTGCTCCTATCTTCCCAGCTGAGTCCCAAGTGGGACCCAGTCTGATTGTAAATTATGATCATGTGACTGTTATATATAATTCCACATTTCTATCCATTGCATTTTATGGTCAAAAATAAGGTTTTTTTTTTTAATTAGGTCTAGTTACAAAATATATTATCGATAGTAATATTTTTGTGCATCATTTCATTTTATCAGAGCAGCTCCCGACAGACACAAAATTCGAATTTAGTAATTTACAGCAATCTCATTGACTGAATCAAGACACTTTTTTGGTCTCTGACTCGGCATTTTACGTTATCCGTCACTGCGTCGTTGAGTCGGGGGACCAGACTAACTGCTGCCACCGCCAACCGTCGTTTGGAGCCGTTACTTTCATTTCGATTAATTGCAATTGTGGCCGTTATTTCCAATTTTTTTTCGATTTCCACAAATATACAAGTCAGTCGAGTAAACACTGGTACTGTTTGTAGTACTGGGCACCAGCTGATGTACACATTGAAGTCTAATTGTGCATATTTTCCGTCGGTGAGCACATTCAACTCAAGCATTGCCAGAAGGTCAGGTTTTTATTGCTGCAACGTGAGGAAAATGACGTTGTGGCAACGTAAAAATGTCAACTCGATTGCGCGTTGCCACAACGTTATCACACAATTAATCAAAATGTAACAATATTGTATTGAGATACCCATGATACCCGAGCCAACAACCGTGAAATTGTTACCTGGGCTATCTCTTAATTTATAGATCTGAGTTGATTTTCTCTCAACTAAAACTAGCGCAAATTTGAGCATAAACAGTCCGTTATAAAATTCCCGCTCAAAGACACAGTGTGCGGTTGTAATAGCAACGCGCATTAGCATTTCAGTCTCAAGGGTCAGGCCTAAAGTTCACGTACCAGGACCGTACACGTATAAACGGTCATCTGGCTTTCGTTGGCTTGTACATGTACATAACAAGTGTACACAGTTTCAATCCGGGCTTTCGGCTGTATAGCTCCCAGGGTTTGGCGTGATTTATGGGAGTTTGACCAAAGTGTATGGAGTAGGGTTCAGGGCCAGGTCAGCACTGTTACCAGATCAATAAAAATACGCGAACTATAAAAGCCTTTTCTAAAAAGGGTCATTAGTAGACTAGTTTGTTCGTGAAAATAAGACATGTGGGTTGAAGAGCACGGGGACATCATATTTACACTGTGTTCAAACTTGATTAGTTTTATATATTTCTCAACCTTAACAAACATCGTTACTTTCTCCAGGTAGGCAGTACACAGGTATGCTATACGTGAGTGCACTGGCTGCAGGATGTGGCATGTTTAAACTTTTAACTTCAGCAGTCTTCGAGGGAAGTAGTTTCTAATTATTTTGAAGACCACCCCATACATCTCTTCAAGGTTGTTGCTGTAAGTAATTCAACATACACTGACCTTTTATACATGTATTTCTGTAAGGGACCGTGACCATTCAGCCCCGGTATGAAAAGGGCCCCCCGGTAAGCTCGTCCCCTCCCAAGAAGTCCTTTCGTACCGTCCCAGCTACCGGCCCAGGAGCTGGTCCGGTTGCTAATCAGGAACCCCTCTATCCTGGGGTCTATTGTTTGCAAGTATTGACACATGTAATATATCCCAGAAGAAACCTGCTTGTGGTTTTCATCTCTCAGCGCGAAACAATAGAACACTTAAATTGTCGGCACAGATCAAAACCCCTGCCATGCAGTTTCGCTCACAATGGGACCGTAAATTAAAAAGGCGTTTGGAAAGATTTTATCTTTAATCCGGTAAGTCTGCTATTGTTCTGCTCTGGACGTTCTCTGAAGGGCAATAACCCAGCTAACACATCACGTTGCCACAACGTTGTGCAAAGTTGTGAAAATGTTGTAATTTGGTAACGTGTCACGATGACATTCAAGCAACGTTGACACAACGTTTGACAGTATAATTGTTGGTTGTAAAAATGTTGTATATTGGTAATTTGTACAACGTTGTACGAAAGTCATCATATGACATTGTATTGACGTTGTATGGTGGTCGTTTCACAATCGTTGTAATAAAGTAATAAATATGACGTTGTGGTTACGTTAAATGTAGGTGTTTTCATGACGTTGCTTTTAAGTTGTCAATGTTACGTTGTCAGAACGTTGTAATTTAGAATGTTTACAACGTTGCTGTGAGGTTATAATCATGACGTTGAGTTAACGTTCCATCTACGTTATTTTATAACGTTTTTTTCAGTTGTTAAAATCACATTGTCACGACGTTGTAGTTTAGTATTTCAAAACGTTGCGGTGATGTAAAAATCATGACGTTGTTGTAACATTGTACGTGGGTACTTTCACAACGTTGTTGGTATGTTGTTATTCTCACGTTGTCATGACGTTGTAGATAACAATTTACACCACGTTGCTGTGTTCATGACGTTATGATGACGTTGCATAAAAAGTCTCATCATGATGTTGTTGTTAAGTTGTAAATGTCATGTTGTCGTGACATTGCAGTTTGGTATTTTCATAGCGTGGCTGTTATGTTGAGAGCTCACGTTGCTGTAACGTTTTATAAGGTGTTTTGACACTGAATTTAAGTTGCAATTATGCTGTGCGTTACTATCCATGCTGTTGTGGTATTGACAAAAACATTGTGATTACGATTTACTGAATGTGAAGTGAACATAATATGTTTTAATTAATGATGTTTTATTTGATAATAATTAACATTTGGATGCCGCCTTGCATTAATGATGTAACTCATGAAATTTCGAACATCATCATGTTTGTTTTGTCGTAGTAGGAATATAATGTTTCCAGATATTTTTCTAATGGTCTAAGATGGATGAGATCGTGGTCAAAGCGTGACTGTTTCCCGCTTTTATTCATTGTTGAATACATGTACTCAATGTGTATACACATGTACTTTATTGCACACACCAACGTAACTAGAAATATGATTCCCGTTCTCAAAGAAAATATTACCATGGCGCATGTGCATCAGCAGAAATTCCACGTCCAGACCGCGTGATAGCTCATTTGAATTGCTCTGCTCAGTCGAGTCAGCAATCGAGCAGCAGCAGCTCACTATAACGGTCGCCGACTCGCCGTCCAGTTGATGTGAAGTATATGGTCGCCAAGCAAGTTATTTTCACTACAGCATTTCTTAGAAGGTAGGAATAAAATTTTCTGTATCTTGACTTCATTCTTGTGTCGAACACATTGTCTAAAAATCTGATGAAAGGATCAAATTAAAGTAAAACAACTTTTCGAACAAAGTCGCTGTCAAAAAATGAAGATTTTTCTATGCCTATCATCTTTGTTTTCAAGTTTTAATAAATGTTGAAAATGTTCTTCAAACTCGATCAGAATACATGTAGATTAATTAAGAGTGAAAATATGTGCCTCAATTGAGATTGGAGGCTCGTCAATGCGAACAGTTTTGGTGGATCATACACTGAAAGAAACGTTCAAGTCATCTGGTTTTCAATTTGATAATGAAATCTTGGTATTATTCCAAGGAAATATTATACATGTGGATCAGATTTACTCGAATTCATGTGCGACATGTTAGACCTTTTTAACAACTTTTTAGGTTGGAAAGTTATTTGTTCGATAGTTATAATTTCACATAAAACATATATTGTTTTAGCAAATGGCAAAAATGGCAAAAGTGTATACATTATATCGAGAAGACTTTTGTTTTGTGTACTATAGTATATGCCTATGTTTGTATTTTTTTTCAAATTGATGAATTAATCAAAATGTAACAATATTGTATTGAGATACCCATGATACCCGAGCCAACAACCGTGAAATTTTTACCTGGGGTATCTCTTAATTTAGAGATCTGATTTGATTTTCTCTCAACTAAAACTAGCGCAAATTTGAGCATAAACAGTCCGTTATAAAATTCCCGCTCAAAGACAAAGGAGGTAATAGCAACGCGCATTAGCATTTCAGTCTCAAGGGTCAGGCCTAAAGTTCACGTACCAGGACCGTACACGTATAAATGGTCATCTGGCTTTCGTTGGCTTGTACATAACAAGTGTATACAGTTTCAATCCTGGCTTTCGGGCCGTATAGCTCCCAGGGTTTGGTGTGATTTATGGGAGTTTGACCAAAGTGTGTGGAGTAGGGTTCAGGGCCAGGTCAGCACTGTTACAAGATCAATGAAAAATACGCGAACTATAAAAGCCTTTTCTAAAAAGGGTCATTTGTAGACTAGTTTTCTTCGTGAAAATAAGACATTATGTGGGTTGAAGAGCACGGGGACATCATATTTACACTGTGTTCAAACTTGATTAGTTTTATATATTTCTCAACCTTAAAAAACATCGTTTCTTTCTCCAGGTAGGCAGCACACAGGTATGCTATACGTGAGTGCACAGGCTGCAGGATGTGGCATGTTTAAACTTTTAACTTCAGCAGTCTTCGAGGGAGGAAGTTTCTAATTATTTTGAAAACCACCCCATACATCTCTTCAAGGTTGTTGCTGTAAGTAATTCAACATACACTGACCTCTATACATGTATCTCTGTAAGATAGTGAAATTAACTTTTAAAATGTGTTGAAAATACACCTCGGTCGAAATTTGTTAAGTGATTACCTGACGTTCACCAGACACCTATATTAATTCAATTTATGTATTCATGAAATTTATCTATACTATAAAATTCAAGACCGTGAACCCAATGCATGCATATCCAAATCCTTCAAACTCAAAATGTTCATACTACCACGTCCGCCTTAACAAAGTCATTCTTGTCGAGTCATGCGCCAGAAAAGATGCGTGCCCAATGCTCTCTAAAAATAACCAAAAAACCCCACACATTTTGCGTGAACCTCCCTGGCGAGAGCTGATTAATTTTCTAGCAGGTATTAACTTCAATGTTGTGAAAAAATGCAATGAACTTGATAATTTTTATCGTTAGATGTCTTTCAAAAATGAATAACTTGTATTTCGCAGGAAAATAGCAGTTGAAAAAAAGTAAATAAACTTTCGGGGTGAAACTCGAAAGTAGCGTAGGCAACGGATCTTTAATTTAAATAATTATGAATCAAATTAGGTTTTGCCCTTCCAGGACGTATAAACACTGTGTACCCAGTGTGTATTCGCATAAAATAATTATGCGCATATCAAAACTGCTACTGGACGGTTCTTCTTAACATTTAATGCAATTGTTTCGTGTGAAATTTAAATTACTTAAAAAAAAGCTTGAGCTCTTTGGTAATCAAATATTTTCTGTATTATATTCAGGTACCTGCATGACATGACTTCGCATGAACTTTTAGAAATGGCAGCCGGCCGATTGTGCTTGGTTATCCAGAAGGGCCAAAATTCAAGGTACGTGTATTAAGAAACTAACCATCGCAGTCACTAAATTGATTGGTCAAAAGGTATCAGCGACAAACACCTTAAATACACTTCTGAAACGAGCACCATAGACCTAATGCAATGCCGACTACCAAGACCATAAACTTGCGGAAGAACCAACATTTTGATCGTTACGTACATACATTTGAACATGAAGTTGTTTAGATTACATAAAAATGCGTAAAACAGGCTTTAACTCTCAACCAGGTTTTTTGGTTACCCTTTAAATTTGAGAAATATCCTTGACTTCAGGGTCAACTTGAAACAAGAGGCTCATTTATTTTATCCCTGTCTCTCGTGGGTTAAAGATTGTACATGTAGAAACACAGGCACAGCTCTGCTTGAAGTACATGTATTGAGAAGACAGACATTATCTGGATATACATGTCGTTTTAAATTTCACATCTGGTGAGCCAGCGTGAAACGCAGTGAGTGTCTTAAGCCTAAGGCAGCAAACATTAAATAGTTCATAATGTTTAAATAATTGATACATTTTTTTTTGTTTTCCTTATTTTCTTGTCAGATTCGTGTCTTTGGAGAAGTGCCATATTGACAACCTTGCTGAACAAGGAATCCACTTTTTTTCTACAACTGGATAATCTTCTGTTAAAGGTTTTATTAAATGAATGTTACTCTAAAACATAGATTGGGCAATTAGCCAATCTGCATGGAGGTATTCAAAGAAAACCGTGTTGAAATGTCAATACATGTATTTTAAAATGCAGGTTTTTTGCGAGTTCCTGCATACAAATATATCTTCACGAACAAATGCTATTTCAAGTATCCCTTTCAAGTTAAGTTATTCTTTTCATAGACTCTGTAGCTACAAAAAAAAAAAAAACAATTCCTTTGAGTTTTCTTTTGAAGATGTTCCATGGGAGAGAAAGAAAATGAAGGATCTAGATAGAGGACAGATTTAAAAAGCATGTGATTCAGTAGATTAAAAGTTGTCGGATCTATTTTATTTGTTCGATGTGAAAGTCGCCTTCCTATACTATATTTCTCATCACGGACAGTGGAAAATACTAATGTTCAAATACTATTTGAAACCATACTTTTGCTTGAATGTACGTTACGTATAGCACTGTGTATTTTTCATGAATTGATCTAATACATGAATAGGTATTCTCTAGTGCGGGTAACATTGTGATATGGAGCCCCTTTAAAGGTGATGTATAAAACCGGTGAGTGGCTAGGTCGCCGATAATAGCCCTTACATTCCGGCTCTGGCTATATTATTGCCGACCAGACCCTTTATCTTCTAATTGCTCAGTAACAACGTTATTGTCTTGTTAAAAGGTCGGTTCATACTCTGTGAAGTTACGGCAATTCACTTTGTGAAGTTACGGCAATCATTAACGCCAGCGCTAAAAAATTTTGGGGAAAGAGAGTGAACCACATTTAACTCTTGGCAATTTTGAGTCAAATGGTTTCGATGTCAACATTTCAAAATTTGCTTTCACTTGAAGTATGAACCGATCGTTAGAGCTCAGCCCAGTCACTAAGGCGTGAATTCCGTAATGTGGATTCAAGTAAAAGACTTTAATTGTATACCATTCACGAAATGGACACTGTAGTAATATGTGCATATTGATGTGTCCAAATAATTGCAGTGAGTATTAATTACACTTACCGTTTTAGTGATTGCATTTTAGTAATGTTTTTACATGTTGTTTCTGAACACTCTTTGTAATAAAATTAGAGAAACATGAATTACATGTATGTTTAATTGTTTTGTTATCGTTTTCAGAAACATTTCTCCATAAATGCCCAGTAGGTTGCAGTAAGGTGGCCACCATGTTGCAGCAACATGTCCATTAAGTTGTAGTAACGTGTCCACAAAGTTGCAGCAACGTGGCTTTAAAGTTGCAGAAACGTCCCATTTAGCTGCAATAACGTGCCCACAAAGTTGCAGCAATGTCCTCATAAAGTTGCAGTAACGTCCTCATAAAGTTGCAGTAACGTCCCCATAAAGTTGCAGTAACGTGCCCATAAAGTTGCTTAAACGTGTCCAATACGTTGCTTTAACGTGTACAATAAGTTGCATCAACGTGTCCAGTAAGTTGCAGTGACGTCCCAAATTAGGTTGCAGTAACGTGCTAATCAAGTGGTAATCATGTCGCCAAAAGGTTGTAGAAACGTGCGTAGAAGTTGCTGTTATGTGTCAATTTGGTCGCAAATAACGTGGCGTCAAGGTGGTAATCATGTGCAATCACGACCAAAAAAAGTTGTGATGTATGTTGCGTTTACGTTGTGGAAACGTCATTGTAACGTTGCGTGATAACGCTGTAGCAACGCGCACGCAAGTCGACATTTTTACGTTGCCGCAACGTCATTTTCCTCACGTTGCAGCAACGAAAACCTGACCTTCTGGCAACGTTGTCACAACGTAAATGTGTTAGCTGGGAAATTAATGCGCCTGACTGACTTCAAAACTTCTGGTCAGAAAGGACCATGTACCGGACGAGACTGGGCTCTGGACCGGACTGGCTCTGGACCGGAAGAGGTAACGGTTCACCTTTTCATACCAGGGCTGAATGGTCACGGTCCCTAAGATGGTGAAATTAACTTTTAAAATGTGTTGAAAATACACCTTGGTCGAAATGTGTCAAGGGATTACCCGACGTTCACCAGACACCTATATTAATTCAATTTATGTATTTATGAAATTTATCTATACTATAAAATTCAAGACCGTGAACCCAATGCATGCATATCCAAATCCATCCAACTCAAAATTTTAGTTAATACTGCACGCCCGCCTTAACAAAGTCATTCTTGTCGAGTCATGCGCCAGAAAAGATGCGTGTCCAATGCTCTCTTAAAAATACCCCCCCCCCAAAAAAAAAAAACAAAAAAACAAAAAACCCACACATTTTGCGTGAACCTCCCTGGCGAGAGCTGATTAATTTTCTAGCAGGTATTAACCTGAATGTTGTAAAAAAAAAACGCAATGAAGTTTATATCGTTAGAAGTCTTTCAAAAATGAATAACTTGTATTTCGCATGAAAATAGCAGTTGAAAAAAAGTAAATAAACTTTCGGGGTGAAACTCGAAAGTAGCGTAGGCAACGGATCTTTAATCAAAATAATTATGAATCAAATTAGGTTTTGCCCTTCACCGACGTATAAACACTGTGTACCCAGTGTGTATTCGCATAAAATAATTATGCGAATATCAAAACTGCTACTGGACGGTTCTTCTTAACATTTAATGCAATTGTTTCGTGTGAAATTTAAATTACTTAAAAAAGCTTGAGCTCTTTGGTAATCAAATATTTTCTGTATTATATTCAGGTACCTGCATGACATGACTTCGCATGAACTTTTAGAAATGGCAGCCGATTGTGCTTGGTTATCCAGAAGGGCCAAGATTCAAGGTACGTGTATTAAGAAACTAACCATCGCAGTCACTAAATTGATTGGTCAAAAGGTATCAGCGACAAACACCTTAAATACACTTCTGAAACGAGCACCATAGACCTAATGCAATGCCGACTACCAAGACCATAAACTTGCGGAAGAACCAACATTTTGATCGTTACGTACATACATTTGAACATGAAGTTGTTTAGATTACATAAAAATGCGTAAAACAGGCTGGCGCTTTAACTCTCAACCAGGGTTTTTGGTTACCCTTTAAATTTGAGAAATATCCTTGACTTCTGGGTCAACTTGAAACAAGAGGCTCATTTATTTTGTCCCTGTCTCTCGTGGGTTAAAGATTGTACATGTAGAAACACAGGCACAGCTCTGCTTGAAGTACATGTATTGAAAAGACAGACATTATCTGGATATACATGTAGTTTTAAATTGCACATCTGGTGAGCCAGCGTGACACGCAGTGAGTGTTTTAAGCTTAAGGCAGCAAACATTAAATATTTCATAATGTTTAGCCTAAATGATTGATACATTGTTTTTTGTTTTCCTTATTTTCTTGTCAGATTCGTGTCTTTGGAGAAGTGCCATATTGACAACCTTGCTGAACAAGGAATCCACTTATTTTCTACATCTGGATAATCTTCTGTTAAAGGTTCCATTAAATGAATGTTACTCTAAAACATAGATTGGGCAATTAGCCAATCTGCATGGAGGTATTCAAAGAAAATCATGTTAAAATGTCAATATTTTAAAATGCAGGTTTTTTGCGAGTTCCCTGCATACAAATATATCTTCACGAACAAATGCTAATCAAGTATCCCTTTCAAGTGTAATTCTTTTTCATAGACTCTGTAGCTACAAAAAAAAAAATGCCTTTGAGTTTTCTTTTGAAGATGTTCCATGGGAGAGAAAGAAAATGAAGGATCTAGATAGAGGACAGATTTAAAAAGCATGTGATTCAGTAGATTAAAAGTTATCGGATCTATTTTATTTGTTCGATGTGAAAGTCGCCTTCCTATACTATATTTCTCATCACGGACAGTGGAAAATACTAATGTTCAAATACTATTTGAAACCATACTTTTGCTTGAATGTACGTTACGTATAGCACTGTGTATTTTTCATAAATTGATCCAATACATGAATAGGTATTCTCTAGTGTGAGTTATTTGGACACATCAATATGCACATATTACTACAGTGTCGATTTCGTGAATGGTATTAAATTAAAGTCTTTTACTTGTCTTGTTAAAAGGTCGGTTCATACTCTGTGAAGTTACGGCAATTCACTTTGTCAAGTTACGGCCATCATTAACGCCAGCGCTAAAAATTTGGGGGGAAAAAAGAGTGAACCACATTTAACTCTGGGCAATTTTGAGTCAAATGGCCCTCGATGTCAACATTTCAAAATTTGCTTTCACTTGAAGTATGAACCGATCGTTAGAGCTCAGCCCAGTGACTAAGGCGTGCATTCTGTAATGTGGATTCAAGTAAAAGACTTTAATTTAATACCATTCTAATAAGTTGCATCAACGTGTCCAGTAAGTTGCAGTGACGTCCCAAATTAGGTTGCAGTAACGTGCTAATCAAGTGGTAATCATGTCGCCAAAAGGTTGTAGAAACGTGCGTAGAAGTTGCTGTTATGTGTCAATTTGGTCGCAAATAACGTGGCGTCAAGGTGGTAATCATGTGCAATCACGACCAAAAAAAGTTGTGATGTATGTTGCGTTTACGTTGTGGAAACGTCATTGTAACGTTGCGTAATAACGTTGTAGCAACGCGCACGCGAGTCGACATTTTTACGTTGCGGCAACGTCATTTTCCTCACGTTGCAGCAACTAAAACCTGACCTTCTGGCAACGTTGTCACAACGTAAATGTGTTAGCTGGGTAGTCTCTATTTCTACACATTACGCCATAGTCAGCCACCAGACTATATATGACAATGAATGAAGAAATCAGTCTTTTTCGAACAGTTGGACCATGGATAGACATGGACAAGTCTAGTCTGTAGCCTCATTTTGAAATCCCTTGACCTCCCTCTCATGTGCAAAATTTTGAAGAAAAACCACCTTATAGAATTGGGTTCAGTTTTCAAACTTGGTTGGTGAAATGCTGAGGACCTTGTCTTTGCCAAATGAGAATGTTGCATTTCTAAAGAGTATGTAAAGTTGGCCTGATTTTGTTTTGCATGTTTTGAGCAATCCAATTCCCAGTCTGGGTGCACACCCTGAACATTACACTTGCTCGTACAAAAGACCATGGGCGTCGCCAGGATTTTTTTCTAAAGGAGGGCAAAACATATTTTTGCCCAAAAAAATCCTTCATTTCTCAGCACATTCTTGATTTATCAGTTTTAGAGGGGGGCAGGGACATTCCCCCCACCCATTACATTTACACCACTATGAACTCGCACCTCTTTTTTTCTTTTTCTTCTTCTTCTTGTTTTCAGAATTCAGAATTTCAGAATTCATGTTAAAACACAAATCAACCGAGCACGGATGTCACCGAGGTCAAGGGAACTGATCGTGGATCCAAGATCGTTCACTTTCACTCTCGACACAGTGCCTGCAGTATACGTACCTGTTTGACTCTGGTCTTATTTTTATTTGGCTGATCTCCGGACATGTATATTCGGACTCCCTATTATCGCGGCATACCTATTATCGCGGCATCCCTATTATCGCGGCATGGGAAATTTCTCTTTTTGCGTTGTCAAAACTCCTTCAAGTGGCGATTTTTATCCAGGGCACCAGTCATCGAGGATTCTTGCCGAGTTGCATCAAAAGGACGATTAAACAATATTGTGTCTTTCGGGACTTTTAATGATTTTTAATAAATATTAACGTTTTCAAAAACTTGCAAATTTTCCCTCCGCGTGTCTGCTAAAAGGTACTGTTTATATTTTAAATTTAATAGGCTCTGTCCATGAAAGTTTCATTGTCTGGTTCCCATTTTTCAGCTGTAAACTGAAGTCGAACGACGATATTTGCAGCGCGAAATCGTAACAACTTTTACGGGATCAAAATAAGCACCGCGCGTAAGCTAAAAAATAAAACGGCACACCGTGTAAAGTGAATGGCAACCTCAATCGCCGATCTGTAGACTTGCCACAGGGATTTGTGTTCTCCTTTCGGGGGAAAGGCAGGGTCTTAAGAAGTCATCCTGCAAAAATATAGTCTGTAATCAACTTGAACGTTGCATGGGAAATATCAGACTTTAGTCAGGGGATGTTTTGGTCAAAAATTAACTATGAATAAAAAAGTTGGGATCATTATAAAAACCACTTCCTGCATACCGCGATAATAGGGAGTCCACCTAAATTCGCACACTCCGCGCATGTCTATTTTCACAGGCATCGTACGTCGGAACAAACCACACCACTGTCGGATTTTTGTATATTAATTTGAAAATGAAGAGTTACACTACACAAAAACAGGACAATTCGAAAAGGTTAGCAGGCAATCTGTATTCTGAACAAGAAACGTGACAAATACCGCGATAATATGGCAACCCATCCTACCTGGCGGATTTCAGGACCTTTCCCCCCAGATTACAATATGCGTGCTAAGAAGTGATGTGTTAGATCTCGAATCGGGATCAGGGTAGATACACAAAGAAAACAACAGTGACATGGCCCGGCATGCAGATTGTTTGTGTGTACTGCATCGGGATCCTACGCCGATAAAGAAACATGTGACCGTGCACAAACGCCCAGCGGCCCACGCATGCGCAATACACCAGTTCACAGTGAAGTCAAATTCATACACGCATGCGCATTGATTGGCCCATGCTGATTTCCCTTAACCTCGAGCGCACGGCACGAAATCAAACTTGTAACAGCTAGATAGCTTCATCTACCTTCACGATTCAATGAAACGTGACGACTGAACTTTTATAGCAAGGTGGTAAACAAATGGGAAGATGTATCATTACAGAAACTTCTGACATATTAATCAAACGATGAAATACAGTACATGTACAAAGATTTATAATCTCTTGACATACCTCAGCTTTTTGAGTTATCTCATTAAGTTGGCAAACTTCTAAACTTCAAACAACAGTCATTATCATGACCACCAAATACTCAGTCTTCACCATCGTGAAGACGAATATTAAGCAAATTTATTGAAATGTTGATTAAGACAAACAGGTCTTGTTTCGTAAAAGGGCCACATATCACACTGCTCAAAGTGTTTGTTTTTGTCTAAGAAATATTTTATTGTGTCATTCTTTGAAAAAGTACTAAGGGTTAAGACAGGTTCAGGTTTCTTTAATTATTTCCCCCTGGAAAAAAAAATCGCTTATTTGAAAGAAAACCATCTTTTGCAGTGTATTACATCCAGTATGCATTAGTACTTTCGTTTCTCTACACACTTCAACAAATATGTACGGTCTGTGACTTTCATTTCGTTTCAGGAGTGTACTCTAGAGATTTAGCAGTTCGGTTTGAAAGGCAAGGTTTGTGCATAAAATAGGCACACAGACAGATTTACACAAACATATCGTTTGTCGAGGGAATATAATTTCTAAAGCTCAAGCCCGAAGGCATTGCCATGCTATTGAGTCAAGGCCTAATGCGGCAACAATGATTCTGTTCTTATGTTAAGAGCCTGTATAGGATATCATTTATACGTGTCAAACAACAACTTCCATACGGTTATAAGGCAATGGTACAGTCAGGATTTGCTGTGAAGCCGCCATTTTGAAAGCTGGGACATATTCTAAACTACATTAGGCCTACGGGTGGTGTACACCAGTAATTAAATAGGCCCAAAATGGCCAATGCCGGCCAAATCACGATATGAGGGTTGGGGAAAATAAAGGGCCCTAGCTTTGAAATGGTCTTGGAACTGGTATTTCTGGAAAATTGGGGATGAATTTGGACACAAAGTATGTCTAATTTGCAATTAAGTGTCGGGATATTTTTTTTTTCTTCAAAATGGCGATATGGGTTTCAGGACTGCTTATCCACGAGGCGACATTTGTTGGTAGTGGAAAGTCAGCCCAAATGAAATCATTGTTAACCCCCAAATGGAAAAAGAAAGTGAAAGATTGTAAACAAGCTTTAATTTGATGCACTTGATCTTGATCACCAGTGAGAGTAATGAGCATTTCCTCGATCTAGTTTGAGGTGTAGGCATTGTTTATTGGTGCCTATATTTACTAGTCTGCACCCATACACACACGCATATATGATATGGAATCAGGGCTTTGCTTGCACGGTCACCCTAAAAGCCTTAAATAAATGATACTTTTAGTGGATGTGGATTATATAATTTCTTTGAACTTACACTGTAAAAACTGTGTTTAGCAAGTAAACACTTTTCTAAACACTTTCTTGCTATCAGTTTGTAAACATGTTTAAATACTAAACATGTTTAGCGTAAGGATGGATAGTGGTTAGCCATTGAACATTGATGTTTAGGAATTGAACACATAATGTTTAGCATCTAAACATGTTTACAAAGTGATAGCAAGATTGTGTTTAATTGCTAAACACAGTTTTTAGAGTGTATTTAAGCATGAGAACACCAGGCTCGCAGGAAGCTCAAAATCATTGGCCAGGCTCATCGGAGTATTTGGCCAAATCTCTCCCAAATGAAACGGTACTTCAGCCACTATCTCAGGGGCAACCTAGTCCGAAAATGTTGGACTCATTATTGTGTATGAGAGTCCCACAACTAAGGTACTGACAACATGCAATACAAGTAAATAGACTGGCATCTGAAACAGCCAGTCCAATAACTCTTCAGTACTACATCAATCAACTGTGCCAAACAAATATATAGGATGTGAGGTACTAGTCTGTATTTCCGCATATTTCACCATAGTCAGCCACCAGACTATACATGACAATGGATGAAGAAGTTAGTCTTTTCGAACAGTTGGACCATGGATGGACATAGATAAGTCTAGTCTTTAGCCTCATTTTGAAATCCCTTGACTTCCCTCTCATGTGTAAAATATTGAAGAAAAATCATCTTTTAAAATTGAGTTCAGTTTTCAAACTTGGCTGGTGAAATGCTGAGGACCTTGTCTTTGCCTAATGAAAATTTTGAAGAATGTTGCATTTCTAAAGAGTAAGTGATTTGGCCTGATTTTGTTTTACATGTTTTTGAGCAATTCAAATCCCAGTCTGGGTGCATCCCCTGAACATTACACTTACTCGTACAAAACACCATGGGCGTCGCCAGGATTTTTTTCTAGAGGGGGGCAAAACATATTTTTACCAACAAATTCCTGTATTTCTCAACACATTCTCGATTTATCAGTTTTCGAGGGGGACAGGAACATTTTAACCCCCCCCCCAAAAATTTACACCACTATGATTTCGCGGCTCTTTTTGTTTTTGTTTTTTTTGTTTTGCTTTTCCAGGGGGAGGGGGGGGGGAAGTGGCCCCCTTCCTCCCCCCCCCCCTTCGCGACGCCCTTGCAAAAGACATGCGTAGGTATATTGGGAGATTGATTCTCCGTACATACAGCTGTGTACTTTATGCTCGGACACATTATATAAATTACCGGGCGAAGACAAACAGTTGACGAAATACAGTCAGCACCACCCGAAATACCTTTTGAGAAAAGACATAAACTACCTTACTACGCAAGACAAGATCGAGGAAGACACCATTTTGAAAAAGTAGGGGTTCACAATTCAATTTTACCAAAATGAAGAGTCGATCATACAGTGCAAGAGACTCAAAAAGGGTGAACCAGAATTCATGTTGAAAACACAATTCAACCGAGCACGGATGTCACAGAGGCCAAGGGAACTGATTGCAGATCCACGATCGTTCTCTTTCCCTCTCGACACAGTGCCTGCAGTATACGTACCTGTTTGACTCTGGCCTTGTCTTTGATTTGGCTGATCTCCGGACATGTACCTGGAAGATTTAAGGAACTTTCTCCCCCGATTACAATATGCGTGCTAAGAAGTGATGTGTTAGATCTTGAATTGGGATCAGGGTAGATACAAAAAGAAAGCATCTTTGACATGGTCCGGCTTGCAGATTGTTTGTGAGTACTGTACCGGGTTCCTACGCCGATTATTCCGTTCCGTCGTTATAGCCAGTATGAACCAATATGCAACACTGGCCTGAGTTTGGCAGGCAGGCAAGCAACTTGTGACGGTGTGCCAACGCCCAGTGGCCCACGCATGCGCAATACACCAGTTCAAAATGAAGTCAAGTTCATACACGCATGCGCATTGATTGGCCCATGGTGATTTCCTTTGACCTCGTGTGCACGGCACGAAATCAAACTTGATTCAGCTAGCTTCATCTACCTTCAGGAGTCAATGAAACGTGACGACTGAACTTGTTAAATAGCCAGGTGGTAAACAAATTGGAAGATGTGTCATTACAACTTCCGACAGTTAATCAAACAATCAAATACAGTGCAAAGAATTATAATCTGTGGACATACCCTAGCCTTTTGAGTTATCGCATACCAAGTTGGCAAACTTCTAAACTTCAACCTGCAGTCAATAAGTTGGCAATAACTACCAAATCCTCACTCTTTACTATCATGAACACGATTATCAAGCAATGGCTGAAACGTTGAATAAGACAAACAAATGTTGTTTCGTGAAAGGGCAACATAATTATTATACCGCTAAAAATGATTTTTCTCACTGAGAAATATTTTCTTGTCTCATGTCTCGAAAAAAAAATATCGAGGGGTGAGAGAGGTTCATTTTTCTAGAGAAAATTTTGTTTTCCTTCAAAAAGTCGCTTATTTTAAAGAAATCTTTGGCAGTGTTTAACATCCAGTATGCCTTTGATATAACACGGACTTTCATTTCTCTAAACACTTTTCAAAATGAGTACGGTCTGTGACTTTCGTTTCGTATCAGAAATCTAAACTAGAGATTTACCAGCTCGGTTTGAATGGCACGGCTTGTGTATTAACACACGCAGACTAGTGTTTGTTAAGGAAACTAAGTTCTAAAGCTCAAGCACAAAACGCATTGCTATGCTATGAGTCAAGGCCTAGTACGACAACAAAGATTCTTTTCTTATGTTAAGAGCCCGTATAGAAAATTATTGATACGTGTCAAACAACAACTTCCACACGGTTAAGGCAATGGTACCGTCAGGATTTGCCGTGTGGCCGCCATTTTGAAAGCTTGGCCATACGTTTAACTACATTACGGGTGGGGCAGAGCTGCAGTAAATAGGCCAAAAATTGCCTATACGCCGGCCAAATCACGATTTGGGGTTTAGTAGAAATGAAGGGGCCCAGCTCTGAAGCGGTCTTTGAACTTGTCTTTCTGGGAGATATGTTTTCGAAGAAGTGATTTGCTAGATCTTGAATCGGGATCAGGATAGAGTCAAAAAGAAAACATCGGTGACATGGTCCGGCATGCATATTGTTTGTGATTGCTGCTTGCATATTGTTTGTGAGTGCTGTAACGGGTTCCTACGCCGATGCTCTTCAATTAACAAGGTTCCGTGTCGTTGGTACGGCCAGTATGAATCAATATGCAACACTGCAGGTTAGGGGAGCATCATGTGATGATGCATCAGCGGCCCACGAATGCAAATTCATACACGCACGAACTTGGTTTGGCCCTTGTTGATTTCCCTTGACCTCGCGTGTTTGGACCCAAGTTTGCATTTTCAATGGACCGCTTCACTCTTGCCCTTTGGGCAAATTGATACTTTGAACTTACGAGGAAGTGTTCTTAAACAATAATGTGTGCCGATAGACTTGACAAGGAGTCGTCACTTACATACAGTACAAGTACCGAAATTGAACCCTGATGGACAACAAGCATCGTGTGACTACCGCCATCAATCACAGACTGGAATTCAGTCTACGGAACACATGTAGTAAAAATTTAAATGTCCGCTGCATACATAGACTTGCACAGTACGCGGCTAAATACAGCGCCCCACGCTATGTGTAAATCGAATCACTGTATTTCTTAGCAAATTCTCCCTAGTCGTGTACTTTGACATATGCTTCCTTTTGAACTCTGATATCGGTCCCAATCAATGTTTCGTTGCTCAGTCAGTGAAGTACGCACAGTATATCGCACGTTCTGCAGTCTGGGAACGAGCAGTTAAACAATTTTCTTTTTGAAACTTCAGGAACCTGCTTTAATCGGCCATTAACGAGCCATTAACGAGCAGTTAAACAATTCTCTTTTTGAAACTTCAGGAACCTGCTTTAATCGGCCATTATCCTATAAAGTTGTATGGGGATAAATCTGACTTACGACGATCGGGAAACTGTGTCCTATACTTTTGTTATGTTCCCTCAACTAACACAATTTACATTGGCTAAGAAAATAGGGGCGGTCAGGTGGCCCGAATCAAATGTTAATTTTTGTTTGTCTAAAAAAAACCTTTCATGTGACGCATCACAAATCAGGATAATGTCAGCATTCGTTGGTTTGCAAAACAACTCAAGAAATACCAAATGTAACGAACTGAATTTTTGTATATTAGTTTTTCATGTTGTATAACATTAAAAAGTTTCATATCATGATAAACTGTCAAAAATAAAAATGACATGATGGGAAACAAAATTAGTTCTTTTATACGAACAAAATACAATTCGAATGAAAGTCAAAAGGGCATGGAAAAGAATGACACACTCGTTGTTTGGCAACAATCCAAAATGTACCACCTGAATTAAGTTAAATATCGTCGTAATCGGTCTATAAAAATGACACTATATTTTTTGAAACAGAAAATACTACATTTTGCTAAAATTATATTAACCGTTGGCTTGCATTTATTAAGCGTTACATGTCCTGCCGTTTGCGTCATTGGGTATATTTCACTAAGTTTCCTATAAATTGCCTGGTCTGACAAAATCTGCAGTCATCAGCCGACATCATTTGAAGCAAAAAGGTCAGGTAAAACAAAAAAAGCCGCGTCGCCGCACCACTTTTTGGGCAAGCTCCATACCAGAAACCGGAGACTTGTTTTTTGGCCTAAGGTTGATTATAGCCTTTATTGAGCAGAGCACAGTGAGATACCATAATCCATTATAGCAAACGACAGCCGTGCAAAACTCCCAGCTTTTGATGCTAGCCCATCGCCAAAGGTAAATTTACTGTACTTCTCAGTAACAAGAATAGCCTCTCATATTACAAAAGTAATCAACATTTGCATTTGCAGTAATGTTTACACAGACGTGGTTAAGGTTGTGTATTTGGGGGAAAACTGAGAAAGAAAACAATGCCGTGCTCGTATTCTGGTTCCCTGAACCTTCTTCAACCGAAACGGATCAGTTTATAAACGTCGGGGAAATGTCAGGCCAGGGAACCAGACTACAGCTGGCTTGCACCCTGTGTTAATAGGCGTGTTAGGTTTAGGGATGTGTAACCGATTGCAAACAAAATGTGGAATGACTATATTGAGGGCAGTATTTGAGGGGGGAAAAATTCATCGATGGTTGCATGACCATCGTGGGAAATCGATGCCAAAAATTTACTTTTCTTGAAAATGGCAGCACACCAGGCGCCATGATTTCACAGGATGCTAGAGACTTTTGTTCACTTACATATTTTTTTTTTATGTTTGCAAATGTCTTTAAAAGGCACAAAGCACCATTTGCTCTTTGTAGACCCGTTTGAAGATTTCTTAAAGCACATTTTTAGCAGTATGCGTAACAACTAAAGTGTTGAAGTTTGAGCTCGTTGGCTTCACATTCAGCCCCCTCCCCGATTTCGATTATAAAGGCCTAATTGTGATTTTGGTCTAGATTTGGTAAAGCCAACGCTGTAGTCATGGACTGGAATGACGTGTGGATACCAGTGAACATCCAGACTGGTATCCTAGGATTCAATTTCATACACGCATGCGCATTGATTGGCTCATGCTGATTTCCCCTGACCTCATGCGCACGGCACGAAATCAATTTTATAAATGTTTATTGTTCCCCCCCCCCAAAAAAAAATATATATACCACAAAATGATACATATCACGAATTCAGGGACTTTCCAAAAGACAGATGGTACAAATCCTGGAGAAATTGAGAGAAAATGACAAAACTGTTGAGACCCAGTGCATTTTCAAGGGGCCGCTTCGCTTTTTCCCTCGGGCCAATTGATGCGCATGCATGCGTGAATTTGAATTGGTGGAGAAACTAATCTTTAAACAGTGTATTACTCGTACTGGTACTCGTACTGAGCTCATGCGCTAGTTGCTTGAAGCAATAACCCAAGAAAGACCAGTATGAAGTAACATTTGTTATGTAGACTCAAACGTTTAAACAGCAATGACAAAAACAACATTGTGTTTTAAAACGCGAAAAAAAAAACAATCCTAATGAAATTCAATTTTCCAGGACCAAAAGCAACACACTCCTCTTGCAAAGAAAGAAATGTGGTTTTACTGAATGGGAAGTTCGTTTGTTATAATACTTTGCAAGAGCGTTTTATCCACATACTGCTTTCATCGAAAATGGGCGCGTCGGACCAAAATATTGGTGGCGCACTGCCGGAGACAAACCGGCCTAACGGTCTTAAATTTTCTGTCAATAGAGGGCGCCCCACATCAATAGTGTTGCAAACAACAGTACTGACGAAACATCATTTCCGATGCCTCTCTCATGGGAGTCTTTAAGTGTGTGGGGGGGAGGGCTGTTACCCCACCCACCCACCGAAAAAGGGGGGGGGGGGGGGCGCAGAAGAAAACAAGAACAAAATTGTTGTGAAGTCAAATTTGCTATTTTGAATACACATTTAACAAAATGTCAAAAAGGGGTGGGGTGGCAAATGTCCACCGCACATCGTCAAAAAATGATAAATTGAGAATATGCTAGAGAAAGAATTTGGGAGGAAATGTACTTTGTGCCCCACCCCCCCCTCCCAAAAACAGAAAAATACTGTCGTCACCATTGGCCTTACTATTGAACAGAAAGAACACGTTTGTTTGGGCAATAACTCAACAAATAGCAAATGTATTGAAATTGAGAATTCGTCCATTGATGTGGCATGATGTGTTACATTGGGATTCAACCTAAATGAAAGTTAACGTTCAGGGAACAATAACACATTCGTTTTGGCAAAAACCCGATATACACCAGTTGTATTAAATTAAAATATCTTGCAGTGATCGGTCTTGATGTGTTAAGTTTGGAGATTATTTTGTGAGAAAAGCAATGACTGAAAACATGTTTGTTGTTCTTATCCCATTACAAGGGGAGGGTTCCTATTTCCAACCTGGAAGTGCAATGACCGATGCTATCCCTATGCCATGCTAGTATAGGAATATTCATACAAAGTTCGTATGCAAAATTTGAGCAAAAAAAAGCATTTTGTAATTATGGTCATTTAGATATTAGGCCTTGTCACTGTAAGCATCTCTGGATGCATTCACACATTAAAATGGATGTATTCGTTATTGAAGATTACTACTAAAACTGAAGGCAATACAAAAAATATATAAGCACCAAAATAAATGATTAAACAATTATATAAATCGATTTAGAGGGATCATTAGACCAATTACGAATGGGCAGCACCTTATCGACAATATCATCGGTAGTGGAGGAGTCAACAATTCCTTCAATGCAATTAATCCAATGAATTATTTAAATAAAGAAACCCACTGGTATTACATCAACTTACAATCGTTCCCGGGGTAAGGAATTGTCAGCGCACACAGTGAAGTAACAGGTTGAAACAGTTGGGTGTACATGGGTTTACGGCGGCATTCTGGGGTGCTGATGAAAAAATATGAATAGCAAATAAATATGCATACGACATTGATACACAGTTCGGGAAAATTCGGCCAACCGATCACCACTTACCTGCCGCCAAACATCCAAATGTTTACCTCAACTTGTGATTTCAACCAAGAGGAATCCAGGAAAGAGTGGACATGCGAAAACAAATTGGTGAAAATGTGTTTTTGGGGCACATTTTGCATGCACATGTAGTGCAGATCTGAGTTGAAGCAGCCTGTCAAAACTGATTGAAGTGTCTGGAACAGCGGTACGTTATACGCATGACATCAATAACCATGACGTCGCATGAGACGTCGCATGAGCCGGCCAATGATAGTGCAATACGTCATTATGAATATATATTTTTTCATGAATATTTAGTTTATTTCAATGGATAAATCTAAAAATTAATGTGGCCTGACGTTGCGAACTTAGCAAGTTCTTCTTCAGAGGCTAAAACAGAAATGACAGAGGTACATACATTAACATGGGGGTGCACACAAACATGCAGGGCTGGAAGAAGAAACACAAAAGGAGGATTAGGTGGGAAAGGTGTGGAAAGATGCAGGGGAGGGTGGATGAGAGAACAAAGGAACAAAGGGAGATGGCAAACCACAAGGGGTCTGGTGTAAACAGGGGAGGGACCAGAAAGGGGAAGGATCAAAGGTCACAGGGAGTGGGAACGGACAAAAGAGTGTGAGAGTGATGATGATGGGGGGAAAAGTATGGAGGTGGAAAGGGATGAACGATGGGGGAAGATGGGTAAACACAAACAAGGAAGACCAGGTGGATTATCTGTAACAGAAGACAATGGAGGAAGAAAAAGATTAATCATTCCCAAGTTGGATGTTGAGACCATGTGGTTGAATAGTTCGAAGACGATTCATCCACACTTTCTATCTGCTGAGGCGAACTGAGTCCTTGCGATGGCCAAGAGATTCAATGCCCTGCAAAATCATATCAGAAATAGAGTGGTTAGGCAGGTTGAAGTGATGACCAACAGGGGTGTCTAGTTTCTTGGTGTTGACCGTTGACCGGTGGGCATAGAAACGCTTCTTGAGCGTATTCTTAGTCTCACCTACATACTGCACTCCACAGACCCTGCAAGAAATGAGATATATGACATTAGCGGTGTTACAAGTGATGTTACCAATGGTTCTGTGGGTAGTGACAGAAGAGTGGCCAGAAAAGGAGTCCGACTCCTGGATATGAATCTGGCAGACAACACATCTGGAACTGCACTTGAAAGTACCATGCTGGGTGGGAGGGGATGCATCTAAGGATGGGACTTCAGCTCGAACAATCAGGTCCCGTAGATTTCGAGGACGCCTGTAAGCCAATGTGGGGCCGTTGGGGATGGCGCGGGCAAGGCGATCTGAAGTATGGAGGATATGATGATTGTCATTAGTGATTTTGCGACTTGTAGGGAGATTGGGGTGAAACGTGGTAACCAAGGGAATCATGGGTTTGGCCATGGCATCAGGGGCCTTTCCCGTGAGAGCTAGATTTCTGGGGATAGCTTTAGCTCTGGCAATGGCACGATGAACTTGGCGAGAGCTGTGACCCCTGGCCACCAAGTTGTTCCTCAGTATCTGTGTATGGCGGGAGAAATCGGAATCATTAGAACAAATTCTTCTGAGTCTGAGTGCCTGGCTAAACGCTATGCCAGCTTTGCAATGCCTGGGGTGACAGCTGGAGGAGTGAAGGTACTGGTGGGTGTCTGTGGGTTTGGAATACAGGTCAGTGGTTAGTGAGTTGCCTTGCTTGCGGACGGTGACATCCAGAAAGTGGGTTTGGTGAGCCGAGAACTCCGACGTGAATTTGATGGTTCTGTGGAAGGAATTGATGTGGTTAGTGAAGGTCAAGAGACTGTCCTCATCACTGGTCCAGATGAAAAAAACATCATCAATATATCTCCACCAGATCCAAGGGCGACATGGGGCCGAGGCAAGCATGTGTGCACCCCATGTTAATGTATGTACCTCTGTCATTTCTGTTTTAGCCTCTGAAGAAGAACTTGCTAAGTTCGCAACGTCAGGCCACATTAATTTTTAGATTTATACATTTCAGGTCCATCCAGTCAGTAAGCAGTTTGCAGCAGTCTTACTTTTTTTCATGTTTCAACTTCTCTGTTGCAGTATCCCTTCGTGGTGATCCTCCTTGCTGACATGTAAGTTTCATTGTGTTTTGTTTTGTTCCTCCTTTTGATCGTTTTATACCATGTACTAATCAAACTGTTCTCCCCACACTACAGGTACCTACAATTTTGTTTTGCTCTGTCCCTTCAAAAGGCATGAGCAACTCCATTTGACTTGTACTTTTTGTCTTCTTGTTCCTCCACTGATTTATTGTATTAACCATTTATTCTCTCCCTTTCTACAGATATGAGTGACACCATTTGCACTTTCCAACAGCTCAGAAAGGCAAAGGAAAAGGCCTTACGCTTTTCCTACCATCAGGATAACTACAGTTTTACTCCTCTCTCGATTTATCCCCAAAGGTTTGCAACTGTCTCACACTCCCTGCTTAGGAAACCTCCCACCACACCTTCAAAGGAGATGGAATCAAGTTCTACATGGTGCCTCTATTAAACTCATCAATATTCTCTCTCAGCAGTGTCAATTTACACGTGAGGACCTCCATCAGAATATTTCCCACCTTGACTCCCAACTCAAATCCAGTTGTTCTGATTCCACGTACAGGAATTTCCATGATGAGATTGAAAGGGGTTTGTCTAACCTTGACTCTGTCCTACTCAACAGGAGAAACAAGAAGATTGGTGGCTTGCTTGCCAAGCAACAGCAACGCAGACACAGACGTTTCAGACGTCCTAGGTCCCCATCTACCACGCCACCGCCAGAACCCCCTGTCAACACTGTAGTTAATCTTTCTTCCTCATCAATATCTGACGCAGAGCACAAACTTCTCTCCAAGGGTCTCAATTTTTGTCCCGCTCCCCGTTCTGTGAACCAGGTTCAGCTCAGCCAAGACCTCACGGAATACTACCGTAGAATCCGTCTGCTTGAGTTTTTCCTGGACAGTGAACCGTGTGAACCAGAGCCTTTTCGAGTCAAGAGTTCATGGGTACCCCCCAAGAATCGTGTGCCAGCCATAGAGACATACGTTCAAGTTATCAATTCCCAAGTCACTAACCCGGACAACTTCCCCCACAGGACTCATGATAATCTCCCCAGAGAGGAGCGCCTGGCTCTCAACTCCTTGCGCTCTCGCACCGACATCATCATCAAGCCAGCAGATAAAGGTTCAGCTGTGGTCATCATGGATCGTCAGCAGTACATTGATGAGGCCCACCGCCAGTTGGATAATCGCACTAACTATACCCGCCTTGACTCTGACCCCACAAGCACTTTCTGTCGAGATATACAACAGGTACTTGACGATATGCGATCACGTGACCAGTTGTCCAAGAAAGCTCACAAATTTCTTTCTCCCTGTGATTGTAGGACTGCCAGATTTTATCTTCTACCCAAGATTCACAAGGCTGGCAACCCCGGTAGACCCATCATCTCCGGTAATGGCTCACCCACGGAACGCATCTCCCTGTTCATTGACAGTTTTCTCAAACCCCTTGTCCCACAGATTTCGTCATACATTCACGACACCCCAGACTTCCTACGCAAGCTTGAAGGAATCAAGGACCAGATTCCCAGCACAGCCATCATTGGGACTTTCGACGTCTCATCTCTGTACACCAACATCCCACATGAGGAGGGTGTTCGTGCTTGCTCCTTGGCTCTGGCCAAGGCAGGACACACGACTCCTCCCATCAGTGATGTTGGCACCCTCATGAGACTTATACTAACGAAGAACAATTTTTCCTTCCTTGGTGAACACTATCTACAGGTACACGGCACTGCAATGGGCACTCGCATGGCCCCTTCCATGGCTTGCCTCTTCATGGGTGACCTCGAAGAACGCATGCTTGCCTCGGCCCCATGTCGCCCTTGGATCTGGTGGAGATATATTGATGATGTTTTTTTCATCTGGACCAGTGATGAGGACAGTCTCTTGACCTTCACTAACCACATCAATTACTTCCACAGAACCATCAAATTCACGTCGGAGTTCTCGGCTCACCAAACCCACTTTCTGGATGTCACCGTCCGCAAGCAAGGCAACTCACTTACCACTGACCTGTATTCCAAACCCACAGACACCCACCAGTACCTCCACTCCTCCAGCTGTCACCCCAGGCATTGCAAAGCTGGCATAGCGTTTAGCCAGGCACTCAGACTCAGAAGAATTTGTTCTAATGATTCCGATTTCTCCCGCCATACACAGATACTGAGGAACAACTTGGTGGCCAGGGGTCACAGCTCTCGCCAAGTTCATCGTGCCATTGCCAGAGCTAAAGCTATCCCCAGAAATCTAGCTCTCACGGGAAAGGCCCCTGATGCCATGGCCAAACCCATGATTCCCTTGGTTACCACGTTTCACCCCAATCTCCCTCCCCTTCGCAAAATCACTAATGACAATCATCATATCCTCCATACTTCAGATCGCCTTGCCCGCGCCATCCCCAACGGCCCCACATTGGCTTACAGGCGTCCTCGAAATCTACGGGACCTGATTGTTCGAGCTGAAGTCCCATCCTTAGATGCATCCCCTCCCACCCAGCATGGTACTTTCAAGTGCAGTTCCAGATGTGTTGTCTGCCAGATTCATATCCAGGAGTCGGACTCCTTTTCTGGCCACTCTTCTGTCACTACCCACAGAACCATTGGTAACATCACTTGTAACACCGCTAATGTCATATATCTCATTTCTTGCAGGGTCTGTGGAGTGCAGTATGTAGGTGAGACTAAGAATACGCTCAAGAAGCGTTTCTATGCCCACCGGTCAACGGTCAACACCAAGAAACTAGACACCCCTGTTGGTCATCACTTCAACCTGCCTAACCACTCTATTTCTGATATGATTTGCAGGGCATTGAATCTCTTGGCCATCGCAAGGACTCAGTTCGCCTCAGCAGAGAGAAAGTGTGGATGAATCGTCTTCGAACTATTCAACCACATGGTCTCAACATCCAACTTGGGAATGATTAATCTTTTTCTTCCTCCATTGTCTTCTGTTACAGATAATCCACCTGGTCTTCCTTGTTTGTGTTTACCCATCTTCCCCCATCTTTCATCCCTTTCCACCTCCATACTGTTCCCCCCCCCATCATCATCACTCTCACACTCTTTTGTCCGTTCCCACTCCCTGTGACCTTTGATCCTTCCCCTTTCTGGTCCCTCCCTGTTTACACCAGACCCCTTGTGGTTTGCCATCTCCCTTTGTTCCTTTGTTCTCTCATCCACCCTCCCCTGCATCTTTCCACACCTTTCCCACCTAATCCTCCTTTTGTGTTTCTTCTTCCAGCCCTGCATGTTTGTGTGCACCCCCATGTTAATGTATGTACCTCTGTCATTTCTGTTTTAGCCTCTGAAGAAGAACTTGCTAAGTTCGCAACGTCAGGCCACATTAATTTTTAGATTTATACATTTCAGGTCCATCCAGTCAGTAAGCAGTTTGCAGCAGTCTTACTTTTTTCCATATTTCAATGGATACTTCAAATACGTCCAAAGATTGATCATTGCAACAGCGATCGTGCGCGGCCTAGCGGTTAAGAGACTCGTGTTATCAAGCAAGCGTCCGAGGTTCGAATCTCGATGAAGTGAGCGACTGATTGATAAATAGAAATTAAGGAAAGGAGAAAGTGTGAGTAGAGGAGGGAAAGTGGATGAAATAACTATAAAAGAGGTAACTTTTGGCGCTTGAAAATTAATTGAAAAAAGTGGTGATCGGATAGCCGAATTTTTCCCACAGTTCAACGATATAAATAACACCATAATATTACTATAACTGTATCCCTTTAAGAAGCCAAACTTTGTATTTCCATGTACCGGGGTGAAGGACTATAAAATGAGGGCGTTGGCTCTAAGGAATGATAGACATTTCGGCGTAAACTAAAATCCATGTATCCATGATTATCGAGCCAGACACTAGTAGAATAGAATACGGATGAATGCTTACGGTGAATCAAATGTTCAGAAATATCAATAAAAGTAAAAACAAATACTTACAAAATAGTCGGCAACAGTAATGTGTAGTGAGTTGATCGGGAGTGTAGAGGCAACTGATTCGAATCTCCCGCACGCCGGGGTGGCGCGAGCAAAAATATTACGTAATTGCATATCAGAGATGCCTAAGCGGGTTTGGTCGGGGGACTAGAATACACTTATGTAATAAGGGCTCTATTTAACATGAGGAAAATAGTTACTCGAAGGGAGAAAATAAATAACGGAATAAATACATAGCGGTGACGATAACAGTCCGAAACTGCATTCTTCCGTCCGAGCAAGGTTGCGTTTACATATCCATATCATCTACAATCCATAAACATTGTTCGAAACCCGTGTCAAAAATTGACATTTTGTGACAATGCCATGCCCGATTTTTATTCAAAACTGTTATAGGTTTTCCCGTAAGAGCTTGTCAATTGAGCAGCCTACTTTCACAAATTTGACGCCTGGCTTATTTGCGGGCCGGACCCAGTGAAAATCTCACCCTGGAGGAGGGGCAGGAAATTGCAAGATGAATGACGAGATGAGAAGTCAGCCCTTCAAGGAATTCTTGCAACGAATCTTTTCATGACACTTGAGCAGGTGGGTCGTCTGCAAACAGCTGCTTGTAGTTAAACGCCTGATTGTTTGTAGCCCGAAAAAATATTTTGAATCGACCTCACGCGTAGCGGCCATCTTAGAGGGCGTCTTTTGTTCTGTAATCTAGTAGCAATGAATGCACGAAAGGTTGACTCATGCATATCCCAGCAAAACAAATGCATTGCTCTCCAAGATGGCTGATGTGTATAATATCTATATAGAAGGAGCGATATACATGTAATTTCAGTGCTAAAATGGGGGCGCTCCCATTGGAGCCTATTGCAAACAATACGTACTAGCCCTACTGTAGGGCAGCAGTGTAAGGTCAACTACTAACGTTGAGTATTCTGTGTAAAAAGGGGGCGGGGACATCGCTCCAGTGGGGGTTGCAAGAGATATACAGTCAAACTTCATAGAAGGCGATGGATTTATAAAGAAAGAATTGACCTGAACTTGCACCGACACATCCTACTATTGCACTCCCGTATCAAGCAGGTTTGCAGAGATAACAGCAAGGGTTAGAGCCCACGGGCAAAAATACAAAGGAAATCTGCCATAACAAGATGTGATATAAATAACAATATTTCAGGTTAAAAACTTTGGCTTGATAATAAAGAAAGTCTTCTGTATTAAAGAAAGAAGAATTACAAACCAATATATACGATGTCTTACATATCATTTATTTGTTTTCACTCTGTCCGAAATAATTCAGCTGCAAGAATATGAAACAGTTACAAAAACTAAAAAGTTCATACAAATATTCCTGTCAAACATGTTAAATTTCAGGAAATACATTACAAAAAAAACTGATAGTTTTTAAATGTTAATATTTATTGCATAACTACTAGTGTTCAACTTTGATCGAAGCCATTTATTTTTGAGTTTTTCTTGAAGGCAAACATAAACAAAAAACGATGTCATGTCCTAAATGATCATTGACATTTATCACAGCGAGAAGTAGTTCTTTATAATACATTTTACATGCCCTACCCACACTGTGTGAACTAAAAGTTGGACAACTCAACCAACTACAACAACCCACATCAGGCTAGGAAACATAATAATTACATCCACACAAGTACAGCTAAACTTAAAGGAGCAACACCCGTCACTAATAGTACTTAGGGCAACAATTGGAATAGGGAATTTCCAAAGTACATATACACACATTTCCACACTTACACACAAAATGGTCCTGTAAACGGCAGACTGCATGGTGAAAGTGCCAGACAACAAAATCTCACTCAAAAGGCTATATAAAAATATCCCATAAATCGGTGAGTACAAATAGTTGGAATACACCAAACTACAAAATTGCTGACAAAATATTCCACTTAGCAGCTACACTAAAATTAGGAACCTACAATCCCGTCACTAAACGTTCTTAGGGAACAAATTGGAAATGCACGAAAAGAAATACAAATTCCTATCCAATATAAAATCAATGAAAGAGAAATATATGAAAATGCCACCAAATGTCTTCGTCAACCAACCTAAGTCAGGAAAACCTGAACAAATGAATCTGCCTAATCATGAAAATATGAACATCCAAAAGTCACTATACAATGCACTATATATGCTCTACATTACACAATTATGAAAGGCATGTAATAGTTGTACAACAATTTGTACAACAGACAATCTCATCCAAAAATATGAATGATTACAAGTTTCCAAAAATTTGAAAAATACACCACAAAACTTTATACATAAGCAATGGAAATGAGTCAAAATACAGTGCGGATTACATCCCGTCTCTTCATCAAAAGCAAAACACCAATATTATTACCATGGAGGGGCAGCTTGAGCTGACACCAGCAACACATTTCCAACTACAAAGCATTATGTTTGGCATGGATAAATACAAGTACATGTGCATTAAGTAATGGTGTTTGGCCACAGACCCCGAATGTGAGGTACTGTGATCCAGTCAACAGTCACCACTATTGCCAACATACAGAAATAAATTGCAACACCCGAATACAAGGAACAGTTCCCTACTTTTTCTTGGGCTTTGCCATCTGGCGAACCAAGTGAGTGGGACTTAAAAGTACTCAAGCTAACATGGAGGCTATCACAGGCGCGGTTCTACGGGGGCTGGGGGGCTGTAGCCCCCAAAATTGTGTCTAGCCCCCAAAATAAATTCCGTAAAAAAAAATGCATAAGCAAAAGAAGGATTGTGATGTACATGCGAACGGTCTCCCTAAAGAAGAAATAGCCGTGACAAGGGTGCATTAGTTAATATATTGTGAATGAATTTTAGATTTTATTTGGGCCCCCCATTTGAAAAATGGCATGACCCCCCCCCCCCCTATTGATTTTCGGAGGCCTAAGTATCTGGAAAAAATAACCGGTCTACATTTCAGCACGCCTCCCTGAAAAAATTCTGGATCCACCGTGCTAGCCCCCCCCCCCCCAAAAAAAATATTGGATCTAGAACCGCGCCTGGGCTATCACTAAAAACATTCACAGTAGGAGAAACACAAACTACTCCTGCCACCTGCACATTACACAAACTAGCAGCTTTAAACAGAACTTGTTCAATAACAAGCGGTTCAGCCTCTTCAAAAATAGTATCAACCACCTCAACTGTATGAGTACAAGTAACAAGGGGAGGTGACTGCAATTCATTAACCCTGTCTTCAATGGGCTTTTCGAACAATTTCAAAATTGCAGCGAATCTATCATTTAATACAGCTTCAATGCTATTTACTGCATTTCTAGCAACAGGACATGCCTCTTCACCATCTTCACGTAAAATATCCGAGAAGACATTCACTATGGTCTCAGCTAAAACACTATGTGACTTCAAAATAGAGTCTGGCACAGACATGGTTGGAATGAATATCTTGCAATGTACACACAAAAATATGACTTGTTAAAATACAATCAGGCCTAAATCATGGACCTACAATTCTGTCTGCACACAAACAGACAATACAATACAAGTAAAAAAAAAACAGGTCTAACCACACTGTAGACAAAAGTACAATTGCAATTCAAATATCTCCAACTGACACACAGTCTCACAAAGACTTAAAGTCACACAATTATGTGCCAAGACAATTTAGAAACACATGAAGTCACTATTATACACCCTTCACACTAGTGTAAAATATTTAAAAATGCAGTTAGCTGAAAACCTGCAGTTACATTAATGTGTGTGCAACAAACAATACAATTTGACTCAAAAATAAGCGATCCAAAGCACAGGCCTACAACTGGCTCAAAGTTCCTAAAATAGATCTTCAACAGATCCAAACAAGGCACAACTGCCTAACAATTGAACAGATCTACAAGTACAAAGCTTGGATACAAAATGGTCAAATACATGTATTAAGCACAATTCTACAAATTGAATTTGACAATTAAAATTACACAGCACATAATGTAATCAACACTAAGTTGGCGGTGAAGTCCTTCGCTGCAGGGCGAGGCACGAATCAGATGGTGACCATCATGTCCATAGTTTCGCGAAAGTTAAAAAAAAAAAAAACGCAGAAGCGAATAAAAACGCGGAAGCCAACACGAGTTCACTTTGCACGAGAAAATCGGGCACAATATAAATCCGGATCAGCGTCGTCACTAAAAAGTTCAAGGCAATGTTGAACACTCCATCCTGTCTACGACGCCATTTGAAGCGGACCAGCTCCCACGTCAATTAAGGGGGAAGGAAGGAGGAACGGTCCTCTAATTAAAGTGGACGAGTGTTCTAACAGAATATACAATTATGATGATGTGACGACTATGATTTACTTACTACAATACATGTATTCTTACATTACAACACTTTAATCATTCAAGTCTGTGTGCACAATAAAATGTCAAAATAAATACAAAGTGTGTGCCAAAGTTCAACACATGTCTGTATAGGCTAGGTATATACGCTACACATCAAAGTACAAACCTAAAATGCAACGAATCATGTCTCAACTCTCATCCCGAAAATACACAATTTCCCTCACAACATGAAGATAAAACAGAGCAATACTCACAGGGAATCTTCTATGAAATTAACCTACCACAGTGATATATCTCAGGAGCATGGCAGGAGCCATGCTCCCTACAAAAACGAGAGAATTTTCCAGACAAAATATATGTTGGTCTTCTCTGTTCGAAGCCCACAGGAGAAAACTTGTTACAAGTTGCCTTTGCGCGGGAAGTACAAAGGTCACACTATGCAAATCACCTTGCCAAACTTTGGACGAACAACTGAGGGCGCACTTGGTATCCTTACAGTATTATAAATAAAAAAATAGAATACGTGATGGGACAAAATATCTCAGTTTTCTAAGAATGCCAAGGTTGCGAGATAAGTGTAAGAAATTTCAGACAATAATTTGTCTACGTTAACTTATCATCAATAATGACATCAAACAATTTACAGGAATGAACCTTTTCAATATGATTATCTTTTTCAACGAATCTTAATGTTTTTATCAACAGTTGGATTTGTAAAAAAAAAACAATTGTATGCGTTTTCTTAAAATTCAAAGATAATTTCTTACATACAAACCACTAAGATACATTAGTTAACTCACTATTAATTATGTCAATAGCAACATTTAAATGTTTACTACTGTAGAATATGTTTGTATCCTCTGCAAATAAGATGAACATCAAAGGTCGAATATAATTACAAATATCATTCATATAAATAAGAAATAAGACGCTAGACTACATACACATTCATATTTAGTTCTGTACATACATGTCACATGACACGTCACATGACATGTCACATTGGGAGCTCAAGAAAACTCTTCTTGTTTCAATTGATTAATTATTATTTCAGGCGGAGCATAGATTAATCTCTGACAATTGTGCTTCACAATACATGCAGTTGATATTTACGTACTATTTTATTGGTTTTTCATAAAGTTTCACTTGCTCAGAACAGCGCTGTGTGAGTCATTATAATTTTGACCTCAGCAATTCAATGTCTGATCGAGAAATGCGAATGACGAGTTGTTGAGCTGTACGCTGGAATTTTGTACAGATTCTTGGGACTAAGCCAAAAATGTTGAAATCTTCATGATATGTATTTCATGTGGTTGTCTTGGATGTGTTCAGGAATGTTCACCATTTTGTCTCTGGCAATCCTCAGGTGACTCGTTAGAGTTGAGAGAAAATAAGGAAGGAAATTCAAGTCTAAGAAGCAAGAAAATAATGATAGAGAACAGTTCTTGGCAGAAACCACGTGATGCAGCTGTGGCATTTGCCCTTGACGGGAATCGAACCGAATGGTTGGCAATGGGAGTACCCGGCCACCGCCTCAAATGTCCAGACAACACATCTTATGCAAACAGCCCTATCAAAGAAGCCCTAGTGGGATGTAAACCTCGCCAAAACAGACAAGAAACAAGAAGAGGTCAAGCGGATATAGAAAGATTGAACAAAACGAGCATCCAAGGAAAACAACAAAGTAGCCATGGTTGGATTCGAACCCTAGAGAAGATGAAAGGAAAGGGAAGTACATAGCACTATAAGGATGAGTCATTCCACATTGCAAAGATGTGAACCGGCTACCGATTTTGTAGAGGCAAGCAAGGACTGCAAAACCAAGCTACGTTCGTAGACATGCTGAGGTGGAAGGCAAGGGGAGTGAATTCACAAAGTCCTGGGATATGAACAAGGTACAAGAGGACAGAGGCAGACAGTAGAAGAAGGGGGAGGGTACGGCGACAAATCCCATTTTTTGCCCCCCGCCTCCTAGCCCCGCCCATCCCCTCCACCCCCAGCCCCTCCCCTCTCAATCTCCCAAATATATCTCTCCCCTCCCAATATCTCAGTCTCGGAATCGGCCAAAACCGGGGCCCATTATTTTTTGTATTGAAGATCTCTCTCAGTCTTGCTTTTGTCTCTTAACTTTTTAAGATATATTTTTTATTTTTAAATCTTGTGTTAAATACCACTCATACAAGTCTACTTCAACCCTGACTTGCAAAATATGAAGTGACTTAGGGTGACATTGCACTTCTGCAGTTGGGGTAAACATCTATTGAAATTCAATGGGCCGTGATGAATTGCTTTTGTTAGCGGGGCAGCCAGGATATGACTCATCGCATACGTCAGAAGCAAACAATGGTTGCTATCTTTAGTTCCTATATAAGCCAGTCGGATTGACTATATTTTATATAAGGCAGAGTTCAGTGGGATCTAGTCATATCGGCACAATTGCAGAATTATCAAGCCTCGACAGCACTGTACACTGTATATCTTCATTTCCAAATACGGGGCAGCTAAACTACCAACAGACCAACATTCAAAGGTAATTATAATACGCTTATAACGTGTATTTTTTATACATCAGGTGCCCAATATGTCAGGGTGACTTGTGCGTAAAGGTGGCAACCATAGGCGCCTTTACTTGTCAGCGGCCCGAACACGTTGTAGTCGCGTCTTTCGCAATTCAGCATGTCAGATGCGAGTAAGGATGATTCGCCCCCAAATTATTATTACTGTATGTTTTGTGTGTAACAAAATTTACTTATAAAGGCCTATTTCTCCTTTTTTTCAGATGAACTGTCCATCTGGTGTTGTAGATGTTACATACAGGCAAGATTTCATCACACTGGCAAACAGCATGGTCAACACGGTGGGTGAATGGATCGTGGTCAAAAAAGAAGATATGACTCAGTTAAAGAATGCAAAAACCTTTTGATATATGACAAACCGAAAAGCTATTTAAATGAGCTAATTTGAATGACAACGAAAAAGCCACTGAGAGTGGCTTTTTACTGTATATATTAAGATGTATGAAAAGCAATTTAAATGAGCTTATTTGAATGACAACGAAAAAGCCACTCAGAGTGGCTTTTTACTGTATATATTAAGATGTCAGAAAAGCTATTTAAATGAGCTAATTTGAATGACAACGAAAAAGCCACTGAGAGTGGCTTTTTACTGTATATATTAAGATGTATGAAAAGCAATTTAAATGAGCTTATTTGAATGACAACGAAAAAGCCACTGAGAGTGGCTTTTTACTGTATATATTAAGATGTATGAAAAGCAATTTAAATGAGCTTATTTGAATGACAACGAAAAAGCCACTCAGAGTGGCTTTTTACTGTATATATTAAGATGTCAGAAAAGCTATTTAAATGAGCTAATTTGAATGACAACGAAAAAGCCACTGAGAGTGGCTTTTACTGTATATATTAAGATGTATGAAAAGCAATTTAAATGAGCTTATTTGAATGACAACGAAAAGCCACTCAGAGTGGCTTTTACTGTATATATTAAGATGTCAGAAAAGCTATTTAAATGAGCTAATTTGAATGACAACGAAAAAGCCACTGAGAGTGGCTTTTTACTGTATATATTAAGATGTATGAAAAGCAATTTAAATGAGCTTATTTGAATGACAACGAAAAAGCCACTGAGAGTGGCTTTTTACTGTATATATTAAGATGTATGAAAAGCAATTTAAATGAGCTTATTTGAATGACAACGAAAAAGCCACTCAGAGTGGCTTTTTACTGTATATATTAAGATGTCAGAAAAGCTATTTAAATGAGCTAATTTGAATGACAACGAAAAAGCCACTGAGAGTGGCTTTTTACTGTATATATTAAGATGTATGAAAAGCAATTTAAATGAGCTTATTTGAATGACAACGAAAAAGCCACTCAGAGTGGCTTTTTACTGTGTATATTAAGATGTATGAAAAGCTATTTAAATGAGCTAATTTGAATAACAACAAAAAAGCCACTCGGAGTGGCTTTTTACTGTATATATTAAGATGTCAGAAAAGCTATTTAAATGAGCTGATTTGAATAACAACAAAAAAGCCACTCGGAGTGGCTTTTTACTGTATATATTAAGATGTCAGAAAAGCTATTTAAATGAGCTGATTTGAATAACAACAAAAAAGCCACTCGGAGTGGCTTTTTACTGTATATATTAAGATGTATGAAAAGCTATTTAAATGAGTTAATTTGAATGACAACGAAAAAGCCACTCAGAGTGGCTTTTTACTGTATATATTAAGATGTACGAAAAGCTATTTAAATGAGCTCATTTGAATAACAACAAAAAAGCCACTCGGAGTGGCTTTTTACTGTATATATTAAGATGTATGAAAAGCTATTTAAATGAGTTAATTTGAATGACAACGAAAAAACCACTCAGAGTGGCTTTTTACTGTATAAATTATAATATATGAATATCAAATAAAGAGAACGTATGAATGATCGTTTTATCGAGTCCAAGTTCAATTATAATACAAAATCAATACAGGGCGCTATTTTTATGTGGTGATGGATATCAAAATAATATAAACAGAGGGCGGTACAATAAATGATCGATTTATCGAGTCCAAGTGCAATTATAATAAAAGAAATCAACAGAGGGCGCCATTCATTGGTGGTGAGGGATTATAAACAGAGGGCGGCATTTAATTTTTATGATAAGGGGTTAATGTATCGATAAAAAACAGAGGGCGCTATTTATAAGCGCTAAGAGATCTGATTTCAATTATATAAAGAAAGGTGCTGTTCAATAAAAAACAAGAGAGGGTGATATTTTATTTATTTAAAAATGCAATCATTTTTATTTAAAGTTTTATTAAATAGATGGAATACTTTGAGGCGCCGCAACTTGGGGATAAGTGCGATCATCATATAATCATCGAGAATGGTTTTTTAATTTGTGAAACGTGCGGTGAAATAGTTTCACGTTACTTTGATTTTTCGGCAGAAAATGCGCAAGAAGATCGTATCAATTGGTCAACTTTAAAAGGAAACAAAAGAAAAACTGTGGAGAAACTTATTTTTTCTGTCTGTCCAGAGCAAGACTTAGAAGATGTCCAAGAAACAATCAACAAATATAACGAGCTTGTTAATTACAAAACATTGAGGGGAAATGGTTGCGTTAAACGGTCGTTAATAGCGGCGTGTTACCATCATGTCGTTGGATTAGACAAAGAACGAGTTAGAGATTTATTTAAAGTGACTCAAAATCAATTTAATAAAGCACTAAAAAGATACGATGACCACTACAATAAAGGCGGGGCCGAGGGTGTTGCCCTAAGAGGTGAAATAGAGGTATAACTCGGCGGATCGCTTTCATAATGTTTATTTACCGAGAATTTGAACTTGTAAGTTTTTCGATAAGAGATTTTTTTTCTTTTGCCAGCCGTTCGTCTACCCGTTTTTTAACTTCTTTTTCAAAGTCTGTATCGTTTTTAATTTTTTGAAGCTTTGTGCTGGTCTTTGTTCTAATTTTTTGCTTAAGCTCGTTAAATTTTGCGAGCTCTCTCGTAATCAATAAGAACTCTTCGTGCGATATATCTCCGTCGTTGATGGCTTGAGACACGTATTCTTCAATCGTGTTAAGTTTGGAGTCTGCTAATATTTTAATCTGGTCGTGCTTTTTCAGCTTGGCGGATAATCACTTAGACGCGATTCTAAGCAGAATATCTACACCAAAAGCGCCTATAAACGTTCCTTCTAGCACCAATCCAACGGGGGCTGATATAACACCCAAGAGAGCGGGAATACTGACAGCCCCCGCTATAGCCCCCAATCCTTCTAATCCTATCTCTACGTAATTAATAGTGTCGATCATTCTCTTTATTTTTTTATAAGTGCGCTCTCGGTGGTCTCTCTCTTTCAAGATTAAAGATCGAATCTCTTCAATCTTTTTAAGTCTGTACAATTTTGTTTCTTCGTTACTATTTAATCGGAGTACATCTCCAGAAATATCGGGGTATAACGCCTTACCATCTACACTCATGTTTTTAATATAAAAAGATTTTAAAATTAAAAGATCTCCAACTCGATAATGATACCCTCACCCTTATTGTTGAATACCTGTCCTTTTCACCGCTGATAGAAAATGTCAGTTTGTCGATTATACCGTTTTTAAGATTTTGAGATTACCGTTTTTAAGATGTCAGAAGGACGACCATTAAAACAGTTTTCACTCGTACTTAATTGCGGGCAGCGAATAAACAAAAATTTAAACGGATTAACGTCGTAATACCCCGTATACACCACTTTGGGTACCAGTCTTCCTTTGGGTAAATTGAGTAATCGAGATACTTCTCTGTTCAAGCGCAATTTGAGATTTACGTCAGTTATTACCAACGTCACCTTTTTAGATTCTCTAAATACTCGAAAACTTACCCCGGGTATAGAATTTAAAATGAAATCGAACCAATCGACGTCGTACCACCCCGGTGGTATGATGACCGAACCGGTGACTCTGAGTGGCAACGGCTCTAAATGACTCGGAGGAATAAAATCGAAATCATCACCCGTCACGATAAGACTTCCTCTTATAATCACCCCTGCTTCTCTATTATATCTCAACTCGCTCAACTCGCTCGCACCCGTTTCTCCTTCAATAAACTTTAAAGCCAATTCCTCACCGTCAAAGATTAATCTTTCTCTAACAAATAATATTCTTACTAAAGATTGAAGCGCATTAAGTTCTAATTCAGTTTTTGGTATTTCTGAATTCATGGCGGCTAAAATCAACCCTCGCCGTTCAGCCATAATAGCTCTTTTTCTTTTGTTTGATTCTAAAACGGATTCTAGTCTATCGTCTTCGTACGCTTTTATAAGATTGTTTATAGTTTTTGTACAACATTTTCATCGTTAACAAAATAGTGGTATGGTATATCGGGTAACAATCGCTCTATAAGATCTCTATCCAGCGTTGTTATGTGTACATCTGAAAGAAACTCCGCGGGTATGAGGGGAGGGTTATCTGTGGTAAACGCGGGTCTCCCATCTATTTGCGTAAACCAATCAATCTCCGTGGCGCTGGAAATATTAAAATATCCGGCGTTAAACAACACCCTTTTACGCGTATAGATTTTGACCGTTTAAATTATCTACAACGTCTTCTAATTTAAACGTCTGCTCATTTTGAAACAAGTGAAACGAATGCATTTATTTTAAAGTCTTTTATATTAAAACTAAAACTAAAATAATGAGTGATTTTAAGTCGTTAAAACGCAGATACAATCGATAGCCGATCAGGTAACGAGACAAGTAAATCAAAATGTAGCCAAGGCAAACGAGCTAAAACATCAAGCTGCACCCCAAGCAAAGTTTTTAAACAGCACTAAACCCAGTGAACTGGAGGTCATAGTTAATAATACCAACGGGTTTTTAACCATGTTTCCCGACTTAACCTCGGACTATAAATTGCCTCACGTTGAGACGGACGAGGATGTAGATCGTTGGAAATCACACCCCATGTCGTTTTATCAAAATCAGTTAAATTTTGCAATCTACTGCGCTACTACGGGCTGCGGTATTGGATTTGATCTTTTAAACGCGAGCAACCGTTACGTTTGGGCCATCTTTAACTTTCATTTATATTTTACGGTTAGAAAGATCCTGTACGACTTTGCCGCTCCTTTACCGGGAGATGACGCATTTAACGCTCTAGACAACAGTTATAATCACAGAGCATTTACCGATACCTGTTTGTTGTTTGGCATAAATCCAAACAAGTCTTTTAAACAGACGAGAGACACAAACTCTAACGGTTTAGGTACCTCATATATCTTTAATAAAGGCAAGTTTGTGGCGGTTGGTGAATACGATAAAGCATTACCCAACAAACCCAATGTTCTTTACGGCGGCTACCACGGTCTAGACAGTCCTAAAAAGAGTGGAAGCCTTTATGTTCCTTGGACGGTTATTTACATCGAACAAAACGAATCGGTACAAAAGGCTTGGTTAGATTTTATACCCGACACAAGTTCGTTTACCCCCGCAGGAATCATAAAGATCAACGAATCGATCAGATCTTACGTGTACGCTTTACTCGGTGCGCAGGCTCAAACAAAAACGAGCGTATTATCACCGGGCACGGGATTAGACGCTCAGAGACAATTTAACGTCATCGTTGAAGATATCATCAATGCAGCAGACGACATGGAAACGAGTATCGATCAATTTCATGACTCTTTGCAGTATGCCAGAACGCCTTTAAATTTTGTCGTAAAACCGGGGTTGTATTTAATTCCATCGGATATGAACTTGAGGGTTGGAACGCACGACGGCTATAACAACAATCTTCAAATCGCTACCCAGAGTATGAACACTGGTTTGGTGCCAGATTTAAACGCACAACCTCAACCGGACGACTCTTTTGACGACACCGATGACGTCGCGCCACCAACACCCCCAGAGCCTATGACGAACGATGTTGTATCACCAACACCTGCACCTACACCAGCACCCTCACCAACACCAGCACCAACACCCTCACCAACACCAGCACCAGCACCAACAGTTTTAACACAGGAGCCCAAGAAACTACAAACTCACCAAGACGAAAAATTATCGTTGACGGTAGGAATATTAGCTATCGTTGGCATGGGTATTTTAGCTTACGAGGCAACGCGATAAGTCACACTCTAATCACAAAAAAAATAAGCCTTACCAACTTTGCGCTGGTAAGGCATATTTTTTTTTGGTTTAAACTTGATTACAACTATTACTACCATCGTTTTTGCAGGTACGCAAACACCAAGGCTCCCACACCCAAAAACAAAGCCCACACGTGTTCGGCCAACCACGATACGGACTTACTCAGCGCGTTAAATATCCAACTGAGTACGCTGCCTATGATACCCGGCAGAGCACCCAACGCGCTCACTCCCAGTTTTTGAAGAGCAGATGCAAAATTAGCGAGTTGTTTTGAAATCCAATCTTTGATACCACCTTTTGGTGTTGGTGTTGGTGCAGGTGTTGGCGATGGCGCGGGTGGGGCACCCACACCTCTCACGCTAGCGACGATGCTACTCACTATCGTGCTGATGGCTAAACTAAAAGCGGCTAAAATACTCACTACGGTCACACCTTGTTCTCTAAACAGAGTTCTAATCTTTTCCGCCAGAGTCGTGTCGTCGCCTAATATTTTATTAATCGTTTCTTTGATTCTAGCGATCTGACTTTTGAGCCCTCGTTCGTTGGCTTTTGCGGCTTCTAATCTGGCAGATCTTTCAACGTTCAAGTCGCTCAATTTATCGTTTAACTCTCGTCGACCCTCTTCGCTGTGAGATTCGTCGAGTTCTTGTCTCGTGGCCGCAATCTCTCGGTCCAGTTCTGTGAGACGCGCTAAATTAAGTTCTAGGTTACCTCTCAACGTCTGAAGAGTTTTGTCTAAACCCTGGAGTTCTCTGTAATTCAATCCTTCTGTTTGAGCGCCGGTGTCTTGTTCTAAATCGTCTATAATCTCGATAACCTCATCGGTGACTCTGGGTAGTTCTGTCATGGGGATACTCTCGGGTTGTATCGATTGCAGTTGTTGACTCTGATCGTCACTGAGTGTCTTACGTTCGTAATGCGTAAAGCCTAATTCCTTTCTAATAAAATCTCTAGCGTTTAAGCCCATCTTTCTTACATTTAACTCTATAGTCCTCAGAGTCAAGAATCTGTCTGGTTTTCTTTGATTCGTTAACCTTAGTAAGCCTTTACCAGTGTCATAAAATAAACCTTCTGTGTTGAGAATACATTTTTCGTATCTCGGAGAGATTGGTTTATTGTATATGTTATAAGTATCGTAAAACTCATCAACGCGACCATTAGTGAGCATGCTTCTTCCTTGATCTAAAACGTCATCTATGTCGGTAGTGAGGATTGGTGGTACAGGAGTATCAAAGTTGTCGTCCAAATTGGTCTCTGCTACATCATCATCGTAATCGTAATCACCAACGGGGTCAAAGTCAAATCCTCCCTCAGCCATTTATTTAATAAACCTATTTAAATTATGCCGTTTTCATTATACTGCCCGGTAGTATACCCTGGGTCACCAACCAATTTTGCGTGGCCAGAGCTCCACTTATAATGCCCGTCAATTTAGCCGCATCTTCTACGCTTAGTTTGTTTAAATCCGGCGCTTTCATTTTGAATAGTTTAGCTCCTACCATAGCGTATCCCATCGAAAGACCCGATATGACGGCTCCGTGATAAATCGTATTTGCTATTCCGTTGGTGTCAAAGTTACTCATCGTTTTTAATGTAACAATTTTTAAATTGCTGGTTTATTCCATGTCTAGCGTTTTGGGGCGCTGGGTGTAGTGGGTTGCGTGACTACCGGCACTGGCTGTATTACCGGCGCAGTTGCCTTACTTTTTAGTACCAGCAGCCCCACCCCTATTATAGACGCTATAGCCCCCCACATCGCCCAAGAGTTGTAGTCTGGTGAACTCATAGCTTCGTCCGATGTTACGTTCATTTTTGCTAATTTTAATTTCATCTGTCTATTGTGCTTGGCTAAAGCTTTACCCTGCTGTATTCGTTTAGGATTTTTAGTCTTGGTCACTCTCGTTACCGTCGGTGACGACGTTGTTTTTATCGGTTGGGGCGTCTCTGTCTCTGCTGGTTGAGCTGCAGGCGTTGCTGTCGCTGCTTTCTGATCTTCCATTTATTATATTAGGTTTATTAAATTTCAAATGTTTTGTTGTGATAATCGTAGCTACTAGGGGTGATATTAAAGTTCCGTACTTGTAACAAACGTCGCTCAACACACCAGCCATACTCGCGCTTATAATAGGATCGGAACTCAAGTCGTTGGTGAGTTCTTCTTCAGAATCTATAGTGACGTTATATCCTAAAACTTGTACGGGTGTAACAACAGCTAACACTCTCGAAAATAGACTTAAAGTGTATTTACCAACGGTTTTAACAATTTCATTTCCAAATTTAGTTTCGTACAGATGATACAGCTTTTCGAGTTCTTTACTGTCAAGAGCTTCGATATGTTTAACGGTGTATTCCTTTCCCAAGTACTTTCTAGAGTTTCCGGCTGCTACGACACCGCACAAACGATCTTTATGTTCTGCGTTGTGATCTTGTTCGTTCGTTAAAGTCAGTTTTAGGTCCTCCATTTAGGTAGAAAGGAATTTAATTTTGTTGTAGCTGTTGCAACTTTGTTACAAAAGCGAAGGTATTCGTAGGTGTAAAACGATAAATTAAGCGATATGATGATAATAGCCAAAAACTGCATATACTCAAATATTGCTATCATTTACTTACAACAAAATGTATTTTGTTGACGTTTGTTGATTAACATATTGTAATACATGTGAAGCTTGTTAAATAGGTTGCTACTAAGCTAGGTCCTATTAGTTAAGCAGCTAGGTAATTTAACTTGAGCACCTAGCTTAATTTAGTTAAGCACCTAGCTTAATTTAGTTAAGCACCTAGCTTAATTTAGTTAAGCAGTTAGGTTATTAATCTACCAAGTAGCTCGTAACTAACTAGAGGTTCGGTGTATACGACCAATTTACTATATTTCACATCTCTCAAACGTCGTTTTATATAATCTCGTTCTTCAATGGGAACGACGTCATTTTCGTCTAACGCTTGATCAAAATAACGCCAACCAAGCCGTGTTTTCTATAATCTTTTAAAACGCTGTTGTACTTTTGGGTCAGTAACCAACAGCCATGATTTACGTGTCTTCCGCTAAATGCCATCTTGCTTAGCGCGCACGTCTTTTACGATATTTAATCTCTTGATCCGAAGAGCAATCGTCCACGATAAACAACGTGGCAACACCTTCAAATATTTTCCTGTAAAAATCGATCGCTTCGTTGAGCGTCATCTTGTACAATTCCGGATCGCAGAGGTATACCTCGGGATCTGCTTGAATCCACTTTCTTTCGATGTACGTTGTGTCATTTTAACTTAACAGAGATTTAAAATTCCCGTCTTCCAAGTTCAATTGAGCATCCATGACTAAAAATACGTACATCGTGAGGTCACCTTGACTTTCGGCTTCTCTGTTAAATTGAATGTTGATGCCTCCTCCGTCTCCGAGTTTCCTACCGGATCCGTGAGCGGAATTGTCGTCGTTACTTCTAAAATCGAGCCACAGACCGTACTTGTCTTTTAGGTAGTCTCCGAGGTCAAAACCCGTCAAATTTAAGTCTTTAGCTACTCCGCGCCCGCTTTCGGTATCGCTGTCTCCAAAGAACTTGTTCATTTCATTCCAGTGTTGATACTGAAACATTCCTTGACTGTAGAGTTGTTGGGTTTACCTTCTACGGTCACCGATGTTTTGGTTATTTTTGGATTGTAAAATCGCTGAGGATTTTTGACCGCGGGATCTTTAAACAAAAACAAAATACCCTTGAGACTCCTGATGGGTTGATTAACGCTGACGTTCCAAAGCGTGTCCGATTTGTTGACGGATCTAACTTCTAGCGAGTGGATTTTATCAAACAGATATTGCATTAACCCCTTGTGTTTATTCCTGATGGTGATAGCTAGGTCTCTGTTGGTCACCACTTCGTATTCGAGAGACAAGTCTGAGATAGAATACATCGCCGCCGTATCTGAACTGTTGACTACTTTTTCGTGATCGTTAAACTTTATCTCGTACGTCAGAGGTTGTTTTAAACCGCTGGGGTAAAAAGGGTGATGCGAAGTCAGTATGTCAATGTCTAGGGGAATACAATATCTGTTACCATAGGCATCCGCGATAGCTTGATCCTTACCGTTGTTGGCGCCCGCGTTAGCATCTTCAGCCCCAGTTCTTAGTTTAGACACGTTTTCTTTTTCTATGCCTGAGTACGCCATGTTTCGAGTCGTCGAGCTGTTGATCCAATTGTCTTTAAAGTTGTGATACACGTCGGCGTGACGATAACTCACAATTTCGTGACCTTGAAGCCTGACGCTGATTTCGCTGACTAAATTTCTGGCTAAATTACCAAAAATGGTTCTATTGTTGTCGCTTCCACCGTCGAGTTCTAAATTGAAAGCTAGTTTACAAGTGCCGGGTACGATCACGTCGTCTACACCCAATTGAGGAAACTTGACCCTCAGCGTTTGCCCCGCCGATATACTACTAGGATTGTGGGTAATGACCACCTCTTTTCTCTCACCCTTGATAGATCTGGGTATTTTTAATAGCCTGCTGAGATTGAGCTTTTTTCCATATGCATTCATTTTATTTATACGAGTTTTAAATTTAAAGGTATCTGTAAGCCAAGAAGCCCACCAATAGCGTTCCTCCTGCGATAAACGCCAGTTCTTTTTCTATTTGTTGGTCGCTAGGCTCGTAAAAATCTTCGAGTTTGGGTTCGTGTTGCAGTCCTACGGGTAGTTCGGTAGATTGTCCACTCACCTCGTTGTAGTAACGCAACGCTCGGTCTACGTTGGAAAATGTTTCTTTAGAAGCATTTTGTTGTCTGATACGTTCGTTTAGAAAATCTAGATATTTCGTTCGTTCTCGTTGCCACTTATCTTTGGCGGCTGAGAGTTGTTCTATCGCTAAATCGTGTCTCTTACGCTCCTCGTCGCTCTGTTTCAGATTTGAAAAGAAAAAGTTTGAACCCGTAAAAGCTAAGGCGTTGACGATCGCGCCTCCTAACATCATAGCAACGCTAGCCATATAATTATAAACGTCTTTTATATTAAATAATATGCAAACATTATCTAAACTGTATTATAGCCCGAGCGGTTATTGGAGAGGTGAAAGTGCCGTCGACCATTTACACGATAAAACAAAAATCGATAAAAAGGTAATCAGAGATTGGCTTAAAAAACAAGCGATATGGCAAATTTATCTACCGGGTCCTGCGTATGTACCCAGGCCTACGGGTACATCGCGAGAGTTTGAAACACCAAACGACTTTCACCAAATGGATGTGCTATACCTACCCTGGGATAAAGTAAAACGCAAGACTTATAAATACGCTTTGACGGTTGTCGATGTTGCGAGTCGATACCACGAAGCAGAACCCTTGGTTTCTAAAACGGCGGATTCCACCCAAGATGCTATCGTCAAGATTTACGCGAGATCGCCTTTGAGTTACCCTAAAACGTTGAGAGTAGACGCCGGTACCGAATTTAAAGGAGCATTTAAAAAATGGATGGCCTCAAAAAAACGTCGAGATTATCGTAGGCGAACCCGGAAACCACCGATCGCAGGGTATCGTAGAAAGATTTACCCAGCGTGATCAAAGCTATAAACGATGAAACGACGAGATTAATAGCTAAAGCGCCGTCAGAGGCGGTTAAACTAAAACAGGTCCGGCAATCGCCGGCTAACCCCGTTAAAACAAAAGAGCAACAATTACCGCAAGACGCTATGGTTAGATATTTATATTACCCGGGTGAGCAAGAGGGTGGAACTTCTAGAAGAGCCACGGATCCCATTTGGAGCGTAGACATCTTCAACGTGGAAAAAAGAACGAGTCAATTTAAAATGATTGAAGGTAAAAAAGTCACGACGGGTCCTACTCTTTATTACCTGCAAGACGGCCCAAAAGGAGTTTTGTGAGACAAGAGCTTCAAGTCGTACCCGAGGACACGCAATTACCGCCTAATTAATATCTAGATTACGGTGACCATAAGCGAGCGTGTGTATTCCATCCGGTAAAATGTACCTCTTTGTGTCCAACGGACTCAACGATAGTTTATTTTGAGATACGGTGTAAAGGATGTGATTTTCCGATCTAATGTGAGTCATGGTTTCGTAATGAGATGTCTTGTTTAAGATGCAGTCGTAATAGTGTCGGTGTTTTAATTTCTTAGAGGTGACCGATTTTGTGACACCCTTGGCTTTTTCAAGTTGATGTCAGCGGTTAAAATCGAGTACATTTTAGGTCTTATACAAACGACTTCTTTGATTATTTTACCTCCAAACTCGTCTTTAAATTTACCGATCACTTTCTTATTGGTTGGATCGTACAAAGGATGATCCGTCGGATAATTTGAAAGGTCGTATTGTTGCCCGTTTTGCTGCATATCTTTGTATACGTCGTCCGTGTGCACTACGAGTACCAAACTGTCTGTATCTGTGTACATCAACCTGATTTTATCTTTGTACTTGTCTTTCAAATGGTTGTAATAAAATCGTAGATCAGCGTCTTAGATAGATCTAAGATACTCACACCGCTATAGATTGGTTTGTTTAACACGGTTTTAGTCTTGTACTTTTCGACAAATGACAATTTGCATTCTGAAAATGACGTCGTCGTTTTGTAGCTCGGTTTCTGTATAATTTTTGGTATTTATCTCGATCGTCATCGTTACTGTCTCTGAGTAGGTAACCGTCGATTCGGTTTCTGACGTTTTCCATCGTCTTACCAAACACGCTGTTGTTCATCAGTTTAAAAGTCTTTCTCAAAATCAGAGGTCGCTTTTGTTCGAAGTTGCGTGTTTTTGTCGATGTAAGATGCCATCCAAGGCGCTTGTTTAAATTGCAGCACTCGATGCACCTTTTAAGTTTCAAGCCGAGTTTGAGATACAACTGCAACGTGACGTAGTGCAAAACATATTTTTGTTTAGGATTAAGGGTACACGTTAATTTTGCACGTTGCTATTAGGTTCGGTATCTAATAACTCGTTTTGATAATCAGACATCCATTCTTTTGGTATGACGATGTTTTCTGGCGCTAGGGGTAATCGTTGTGCAGGTCGTGGAGATTGTCCGGGTAATCGAGGTCTACTTCGAAGCAGTAACCGGTGTTTGACGTTTTCCTGAGAGATGATATCTTGGACTCGGTAAACGTTTTGTAGACGCCCATTTAAAGTCTTTGTACGGCAGGTATTGACTCATGGCCCAGCCGTACAGATTGTTTGCATCGAGGTAGGTGATGTAACTCGACGGCTCGTTTGGCTTATGGTCAGGTAGGTATTTGTTGTTGGCTTTGTGGTATCTCATACCACCCACGCTCGAGATACCACCTCTTTGCCTTTTCAAAAATAAATGTTTGTCTACGTCTTGCAATAGTTCGAGTTTAACTTCCGAGTGTTTTAACAAGGCATCCCACGACAATCCTGGTGCTGTGTAGTAATTAGCAGGATCTAACGCGTAGTTTGTAATACACGTTTGCCTAAAGTTTTCAAATACGCAAGCCAGTAATAACGTATCGGTAGTGACGTACAAATCGTGATATTCCCCCATGTTTTTAACTTTAAACTCGTTCCACGTCAGTTTAGCTCTGTCGTAGTCCTCTCGCGATATATTTTCGTCTTTTAGGCTGCTGTACAATTGTTCGATGGGGTAGGCTGGTCTCTTGAAATCTGTCAAACGAGTCCATGTATTCATATGGATAAACTCCTTTTGTAACAACGAGTCGATGTTTTGACGATTAAAATGTTCTCTGAGTAGTTTAAACGACTCTCTTGGACAAGCTTTAGATAATCTATCCAACGAAGACGCCATAAAATTAAACGAGTCTATAAATCGCATATTTCCGATCGAAAACGAAATATACTTTTCCGAATTTCTAGCGATAACTTGTTTTTCCTTTTCGTCATCGTACTCTGAAATACTCTGCATGATCAAGTGAGCGTCGTAATTTTGCAGATTGTGAAAGACGACCGGTATGGGGGTAAAACCTGGTTTAACTTGTAATTTTAGATTGCAGTAGGCGTGCGCGGCACCTCTATATCTACCCGTAACGTGGCAGTGATCTCTCACCTTTCTAAATGTGTTGATTTTCTTTTTGCATTCTAGACATTTAGACTCGGTAAATCCATTTTTGTTTTCGTACTGATGTTCTTTTATTTGTTTTTCTGTTTTTGGTTTTTTGGGTTTCTGGCACTGACAGTTGCTCGAGTAATTGGGATAAATTGGTTTCTCGCAAATCCAACACGTGCTTGTTTTATCATGATGTTCTTTAGCTCGCTCGTTAAATTTCATGGGTTGGTTTTTTTTAAATATGCAATTTATGTCGCTTTGTATTTTTAACATTTTATTGACAAACTTTGATGCGGCATCTTTACCTCTATAAGTCTCTTGATACGCATTGGTGCCGTCGCATCTAACTACTACCAACGAGTAACCGCTTGCTTTGTGAATGTTTGTCTTTTGCGTGTTGTCCTTTTTATCGTCCGAGTTTTTTTCTAAGATCGATTCAAAGTCGGCGTAAACTACAAACGGTGCTTTTTGTTTAAACCTGTAGTTTTTAAATTCTAATATTGGCACATCGTTTTCGTCGACTATCCACTCGTTATTTACATATTTTCGCTTAGCGGTAGGAAATACAATCTTTGACGGATGTGTATCTATACCGTTACAATCGGTCATGTGTCTATCTAATTTTACTTGCGTTCTATAATGACACAGGCACCTTCGACAAAAATATTTCTTACTTTTATGTTTTGTAACGTTGTAAATCAATCTCGAAAAATTATTTATCCAGCAGTAGTGATGCTTGTCGCCCTCAGAAAACAAAAACAGATCGATAGGTCGTGACTCTGGTTTGTAGTTTTTAGACACGTATAATAGACACGTTTATGGTTAAATTATTTTGTCTTTCTATCTTTGGTATCTGGTCGATCGGTGTTGGAAAGTCTACGCCTTTAAATTTGAGTCCGTCGTCTTTGGTGTAAATACTAGGTCTGTCTTTGCGAGGGCTATATTTGGGGTCGTTTTTATGTTATTTTTACTTTATCCGTATACAAGCCAAGAGCGGCTCTCAAACACCATCTCAAACACTCGTCGTCTTTGTTTTTAATGTTAATCATCGCCTGTTTTCTTTTGATATGTGGGGGTAGGTCTATGTAAGAACTGCCCCTCACGGGGTTAAACCTGTTGATGTTGATATACAACGCCATTATCTTTTTTAAAACCCAACCCGATCCTTGATTCGTATACCTTTCATCCTTTTTTAAATAGCTGGTCGATGTCTTCTTTTAAAACCTGTTTTATTTGACTTTGATTTAAAACGACTCTCTGTCTCTCTGATCGGTATAATGTGTAGCTTCGATCGTTTCTATCGTACCATCCGGTTTGGTTTTTTTCGTATTTTATTTTGATTGTGAGCTCCATTTTAAACCTCTCAGCTCTCTCAATTCTGACTTGATTTTATTTACTATTTGATCTTTGTGCGTATCAAAAAATCTGACTAAATCGTCGTTAAAAGTCTAGGAATCAGTTCCCAGTTTCTAAAGTTGTTTTAAATCTCCTCGTCGCTCTAAACTCAGCCTCTTGAAAATCCTCAGGTTGCCTAGAGTTTTGAATCGCCAAGAGTAAATCTTTTTTAAAATCGACCTTTATAACCCGACGGGTTATATTCTAGATCATAATCGTCTACAATCTGTTTGAGCTCATGTAGCTTCTTTTTCCTCAAGTTTTTAAATTGAGCTTCGTATTTTTATCCCGTTGATGTAGACTTTACGCGTAAGAGCAACATTTTGATTGTACGGTATATTATATCGCTGGACGTAATCACGCAGCGTTGCTTTATTCCATCTAGAAAATCCCACTTAACGATTGGCTTCATCTCATAAGTCACCATTTATTATATAGTAATATAATATTTATTTTTAATTTTTTTTTGAAAGATGAGGTCATTATTTTTGGATTTACAAGCAATCAGACTCGCCGGCTGTACAGAGAGAGAGATATTGATGTAGGGGTCCGTGTCTTTTGAGGAGACTCCGTAGTCTTCGTGTGAGACCGTGATTTCATCAGTTCTATTTATAGCGTGTAGCGACATGTCACCGCTACTCATCCACGTGTAGTGCAAATAGTTCCTTTGAGTGAAAAGTATTTAATTAAAAACAGGTTGGATGCATCAATCCTGAATTCACTTATTTGTAAAATTCTATTAATGTGTGAGAATGTGAATCCTACAACTGTTAAAGACACTTTTGTTGAGCTAATAGTATCAAGAGAGGGGTTGTGAGGCGCATTAATCTACGTGTGTTTTGCCATCTTGGAAAGTGATGAGCATTAATTTACCGTCCTTTTCGGATCAGCGGCCAATGTGCGAGTACATTGAAGAATAGTTTGTGTCCCAAAACTAAGCTTTTGATGATAATATTTTTAGATCGATTGCATGATTTGTGTCTCATAGTCTCACATCACTGTCCTGATACTACTGGACAAATCTTGAGTTCATGTGTTGATTGGAAAAAGAGTAATTTAAGGTTCATTTGTCATCTTGATCTGTTGAAAACTTTCGTGGAGTGAATCACATGGTCGTACTCGGTGACTGTTTCATGTCTGTAAACACAGCGACTGTTGTGGCAAGGTCTAATCCTAGCTTTGGTTTCTTGCTCCATAAAAATATTTTGTGTGATAGGTTGGCGAGTCTGATGCCGTAACACAACCCAGCTTGGCGTTCGGGGAAATTTAAAGTTTAGGAAATTTATAGGGAAATTTAGCAATTTATAAAGGAAATTTGTAAGGGACATTTATTTAGGAAATTAAGGAAATTAAGCGACAGTTAGGAACTTTAGTGAAACTCAACTTAAATGTGAATAAAAGTCAAAGGGAATTCTATACTCTAGCTCCTGTAACACTGGTTTATTTCATATAAGTTATAACACTACTTGCCATTAGTGGGAACTTATTGTCATTCATTTAATTCTGCCTTGTTTATATAAAATCAGACATCAATTAAAATAATTTGATATTCAATCTGAGAAGTATGAAACTTTTTTGCTTCCGCTTCCAATTATTTTGTTTCTGATATTGAATTATTGCCTCAGCGTCCTAAACTCATCATTTAGCGGACTTTCCTTCAAGTATCGTGGTGCACATAACACTGCCCCATGGTCTCCGCGACCAGTGCAAAAGTGGTGACGTAGACAGGATAGCTTTGGCATTGACTTTCAGTTTCCTACATACTTAGTTTTAATTTCCCGAACGCCATTTCTTCTTACGGTCGATCACATTTTTGGAGCACACTCTGTTTGATGTCTCGAGTCCTCAACCGTTGACCATGTCCTATGCTGGGACGGATCCGTTAAGCACCGTTCAAGTAGAAGGAACGCGTTGTTTTTTCTCGTTTAAAGTTGTATTGCATCAATTTTTACATGTGTGCATGGTGGTAGCTCATGGCTGAATATTTTGTTGACCCATACAGGGTTGCACCTTCACTATCAGCTAGGTGCACACCCGTAAATACTTATCTGTTCACATATGCATTTCGGCTTTTCTAAATGCACGAATGCAACACGTTTAGTGAGGTTTTCTTGCTCAAACTTCAGCAGAAATTGTGGGTGAAGGTAGGTCCCTCATACACAGATCTGTATAGAGATTACCACATGCATTCAGTGAAATGTGATGTGTTTCACATGTACACACTTTGTGTATTGTTACACAGCTATCTTTTAAAAGGTGTAGCTGTCTATACGTGTGTATAGTTTATATGCTAATTAGTAATTTTTTTTTTTTTTTTTTGACACATTACACGGAAGCTTGACTTTGTGTATAGTTACACAGATATCTTTAAGGTGTAAGCTGTTGTTGCGTGAGCATATTTCACTTGCCAATCAGTAACTTTTTGAGTGTAGAAGTGAGATTGTTCTTACATTTGTAACTCCTTCTGAAGTCGCGTTAAAGGAAAGTGATATTGTAGTGTTTACTTTCATGGTAAACAGTTTATTGATTGGAATTTTAAGGGAAAGACACCCAATTCCACGTTGTGTATATTTACTAGTATAAGGGGTATACAGCTAACTTGACAAAAATCCCATCTATCATTTCTTGATTGATTTTTTGGGAGTACCTCAAAGATGGCAACCCCAGAGGCACTTGGGAAATTTCCGCCTGGGTCTCAGAAGGCTCTGGCTGAAACATTTGCAGGTGCCCTTCAAACCTGGAAATATCAAAGGGCTCCTACAGTTAAGTTGACTAAATTCATGGTCGCCTCTAGGAACACTGAGACCTAACCTTGGTGAATGGTTAGATGTGAGTTAGATACATACTGCAGACAATTAGGCCTTAAGGGCAGTGATAGGGTTTCTGCAGTATTGACCACCTTGGAGGAGTAGCTATGAAGAGTATACTTTGTTGTCCCAAGCAAGATCGTAAAGATTTTGCGAAGTTGATAGCAACTTTGCAATCGCGATTCTATCCACAGAGAGTCGGCAGGTAATAAATGGTATTTGAAAATGCTGCACTTGGGAGGGCGAAATGCTTAGATTAATGCACTTTATACTTTCTATAACCCACACTTAGTGCTTTCTGCCCTGCCAATCCACGAGGAGGTGATGCAGGGCTGATTATGAGAGAAAGCCAAAGAGAGCAATTTATGCTGAGCAGCAAGGCTGTATGTTCGCCGTGAATTACGAAAGCCAGGAGATGGGATTACTAAGACATGTCCTTTTTCGAGTTTCGGGACATAGCGCTTAAACTCTTTCCAAGACTTAGATTCAGTTTCCAGTGGTCCGGCATGACAGTCCCCTATCATGCAGAACCAACTCCCACACCCTGCTGACAAGGTCACAACCCGACCTTCCGATCAGACAACACCTTCAAATCTATGTCTGAAAGGCAAGATCAACCTACAAAACTAGCGTTGGAGGTATGACTGTTCAGTTGGCAAGAAGTGCAGGTAAAGTAATCATTGAATTGGAGCAAAGTGGTAGGTCAACTTGCAAACAGTAGACAATATCAACCAAGGCGCTCCTGTCCCTCACAGTGCACCATTGTTCAAAAACGGGGACATGATGCTGAAGTTTGCTACAAACGCAAAATGATCTATATTGCCGGCGAGGCCACTGGGCCTCCGCCGAACATACCTCAATCTAAAACAGAACAGAATGTGGCTGCGCAACCTAGCCTGGGAAACGTTGTCCCCTGTCATAGAGGCACTGGGTGGCAGAGGGGGTGTCGGGGCTCACTCCTGATCCATCTGTACTGGCTGGGGGTGATAGGGAGCACGCACAAACTCTTCACAGGAACTTCTTGCCCAAAGTCCCACAGCCAGAATCTGTATTGGGGGAAATGGTAAATTGCATCCTTGATAATCAGCAGAGACTTCATTGATCTCATCAAAATTCTATCATGAACACTTGTGCATCAGTAGTTGGGGAGTTAAATGAGTGTAGGAACCTTCATAAATCTTAGGGGTGCCAATGATCTTGAGATACCTGTTAAGGGTTATTTGAGGATTAACATTGGGATATTTGGGCAGAAGCTCACTGCAAGCTTTTTAGTAACATCATCAGAATCTCCCTGAAGGCACCAATCCACGCGGGAGAGATTATAGCTGTTAGGGTGCAATATCTGAGATTGGCTGCACACCATCATGGGTGTGTGAACCACATAAAACCTGGGTCCGACTGGGACCTTGCCTCTGAAATGGTTTCGGCTTGTTGAGAATAGTGATTTTGATTAACAGTGACGCTAATTGCGTTAGCAGTCACACGTTTTGTGTGAAAACTCGCGAATGAGTTAATTCTCTCCAGAGTCCGCAAAGAGCATCAGTTGTAATGTAGACGAGACTGTCCGGATAACAGCTTACTGCTGTTGCAGCCTTGTTTTGTTAACCCATCCTGTAGGGAGTGATGATGATAGTATGTCACGATGGACTGCGCGTCCATCGCATGTTGTACCGGAAGGCGTCCAGCTAAACAGCATGTCCTTTTTGTCGTTGATCATTATCAACACTGGTGACGAGCCAGTGTTGGTGCCTGCAATACTGAAATAGCAGTTGCTACTGGCTGAGTTAGCTGAAGAGGTTTTGTGATCTTGATGATGAGGGACTGAAGATCTACAAAATATTGTCTCTGATGAGACAGATCCTACTGAGGTTAATGCTGAATCTTTCGGGCGAGTGTCTAGTGACACCACTCAGGAAAAACCTGAGCATGCCTCCCTTTGATGAACCCGGGGAAGTGTTTGTGTTCCCAGATGGGACGAAATTCTCCTTACCCCCAGGGTTAAGCTTTCTTACAGAACCTTAAGTTACAGTAACGCTGTTGAAGCAGCTAAGCTGATACAGAGACACACAAAGGCCTCCATGAGTCCACTAGACCTAGGCTATTGCAATCTCAATCCCGCATGAGATCAAACTTCTTTCTGACGATAGACCTGTAAATTCTGCTCTTACAGGCGTGTGATGCCTCGATCAAGCAAGTGAGGTCACAAAAATGCTGCAGGATCTACTCGATAGAAATATCATACGTAGATCAGCAAGCCCCCATAAGTCCGATCGTCTTAGTCGCGAAAATGGACAGTTAAGACTTTGTATAGATTTTATCGTTGTCTAAATTAAAGACACAGCGAGATGCTTTCTCTCTCTACCAAGAATAGAGGAAACTCGAATCCCTAGGTGGCTCAAAGTTCTTTTCCCCTGATTTGGACCCACGGTTATTTTCAGGTGTCACTACATCCCGACGCAATCGCGAAGACTGCTTTTTCGAGTCCCTTTGGGACTATATGAATTCTTGCGTTTACCGCAAGGTCTTGACAACAGCCTCTGTGCACCTTTCAACGGGTGATGGAGTTGATTTGGAGACCTTAATCAGACAGAAGTCATACTGTATCTTGATCGATGTATTGGTGTTCTCAACCACGTTTCTTGAGGAACATATCAGTAGACTAGATAAGGTCTTCTCACGTATTGAGGAGAATGGCCTTAAGCTAAAAGGGTCTAAACAGACCTTCCAGACATCAGTTTCACACTTGGGCCATATAGTTAGTGATCAAGGAATCTCTGTAGATCCAGATAAAGTTAAGTTAGGGTCAGAGATTGGCC
>JASAOE010000712.1:0-25000 GCA_029964075.1 Patiria pectinifera
AATATACACACGTATGTATGTCAAGGCTGTAAACACATTTGCATTCTGAATGGTAGTGGAGAGGGTGGGAACCTGTGTAAAACTGGTTCAGACACAATACTGATTGCTACCCACATCAAATGTGGACGGGATTCCATGAAAGGACTCGGGGCGGGAACCAACGTTTTCATTATCATTAGCAATATATGAATGCATGCAGCAACAATTTTGCACCCAATCTCAAAATATGCTGTCTGTGTAAGTTTACGTACTTGTTCTTCGGAATCACTTTAGCACCGGGGATGTTCAGCATTACATGAGTGCTTCAGGAACGAACCCATCTACAAACAAACAGCAAGCACTTGAAAAAGTATTAAAAAACCTCACTTCCCTGACACAAGTTTTAGTTGTTTTCCTATCTGTTTAAATCTCATATCAAACCTTCTTCTGTATTTATTCCTTGATGTAGTTGGTTCTGGTGTTAGGAGATCTTCACATACCTCACAGGCAGAGCGGCTTGCCAGCTAAGTTCAAGAAGCTACTAGTCCCTGGCAAGATCCAGCACATATTATGCACTGGCAACCTTTGCACTAAGGAGTCCTATGATTATCTCAAGACACTTGCCAGTGATGTTCACATTGTCAGAGGAGACTTCGATGAGGTAAGAAAGATGAGGATCATTTGCTTGTCCTTGTGTTCTCCTTTGTCCAATAGGAGCACATCTTGTGTTGAAAACTAACTGATATAGTCAATGTTACACTTCTCAAGAACACCAATTAAAATCCATGTACATGTACATTCAACATCAGTGTACACTGAACATTAAAAAGTGCTACCAGTATTGTAGTCGAGTAATTTTATCCAAGTGCCAAGTTATCAAGCACCAGTCCCATCTGGGTAATTTGACCCTTGAGAACGAGTGCAGGTATCGGAGTCCAAGTTACTTTGACCTTTTGCGTACAAGTTTTGTGAAGCTGAGATTAAGTATTTAGACCTTGGAGTACTTACTTGATATAGAACTCAAGTGAAAACCATTAAAATCTCAGGCAGTGAGTTGAAACTGAATCCACCTCTTCAGCAACAAAAATAAATCTTGACTGACCAACCTTTCATTTTTTTGGCAGTGTTACTGGAAACACAATTTTGTGTTGCCTTAGACAGATGTAAAATTAATGTGTATAACTTTTTATAGCATCTATTGATGTTTTTGTGGAGTTGCTTAACTCTGCCCTGCTGCTGCAAAGCACAGGCTCTGGCACATTGACTAGTGAAGGTATCTAGATCCAGATGGTTTGCAGTACTCTGTCGGTAGAGGGAGAATAAGGAGATGTTCCATTGTCTGAGAGGCCTCTCTACAGTCACAAAGGTCATTGGTTTCCACACTTCTGCATTAAGACTGTGCACCTGCCAACTCCAATCTTGAGACAGAGCCAGGTTGACCATGTAGCTCCAGGTTGACCATCAGTAGCTCCAGGTGGCAGGGATTCCTAAGGCTAGAGTGACAGCTTGTGGAGTGAGATTCAAGCTTCTTGATCCAGGCCTCTGCTCTGAGGGTGTGATTTCCAGACAGGGGATGGATTTCATGGAGGAAATTTGTCCTGCTGCTTAGCTCTTTCCATACATGAGGTAGTGTCTCTGCTCACTGATGGAGGGGCAATGCCACATAGGAGGTACAAATCATCCACTCGCGTGGGGTTTAGGCAGCCAAAAACACAATGGTTGAGCATTCAACTAGATTTGTAAGGTTTATCACTTTGACTGTAACTTAAATCTTAGGTTTACAATTCATTTACATCATCCAACCTATCAAGATGAGGTTTTTCCATATACATTGGTCCAGTTTGGTTTATTTCAAATGATTCCACAAAGCAGTAAATAAATGAAAATGTGAAAGGAAGATTTCTTTTTCATACAATAGGATTAACCACAACCCTGCTCAATCCAATGTGATCCAACTATTTTACATATCCTTTGGGTACTGTTGGATTGAGCAGCAAACCCCTAGTTTATATTCCTGTTGCAATCTGTTGCATTCAGCAGGCAACTAAAACATTCATAGTCGGATTCTGTTCAGGTACTGGCATGACTGGTAAATAACGCCAAGTTGGACATTGTTGGATCCAGTAGCAAACAGAAATATAAGGCATAGTTGGATTCTGTTGGATTCTGTTGGATTCTGTTGGATTGTGCATGCAACTAAACAAGTTGGGTTGTGTGAAGCTGTGTTGGATTGAGTAGGAAACTCATAGGAGTAACCGTCCGACTCTGTGGGATTTAGCAGGGTAGTCCTGGGCAACTACTAGGGGCCAGTTGGGGGTTAGGGTTAAATGAGCACAACAAACCTTAAAAATGGTAACATATCATTAAATTGGGTGTTTGTTTATACACAGGATTGATTGATATTACATTTCCTTAGCACATGTTGATCCTAGACTCATTTCATTTACTTTCATTCTCAGAATGTCTCCTACCCAGAGCAGAAGGTGGTGACTGTTGGCCAGTTTCGCATCGGTATATGCCATGGTCATCAGATGATTCCTTGGGGTGATGTGGAGAGTCTGGCTATGGTTCAGAGACAACTGGATGTAGATATCCTCATCTCAGGACATACACACAAATTTGAAGCATTTGAACATGAGAATAAATTCTACATTAATCCAGGCTCAGCCACTGGAGCGTTCAATGCTTTGGAAAGGTATGGCTTATGCAACAAAGAAAGCACATCCCCGAGCGTTATGTTTCTTCTCTTTGAGAATGACAGTTTTAGTTGCAAGAAAAACTTTGATCATTGATCTTTATTTTTTTTTCATTTACTATGTACATTTTAGCTCAGTGGCCCTCAAATAATACATGAATGAGTGGTAATATGTCAACAGTGAATGTTGGTTAGTTCAAGACTTTGCATGTCCATTTGTATTGTATTTTCTGCTTTTCTTCATTTTAACAGCAACATCAACCCTTCCTTTGTGCTGATGGACATCCAGGCATCCACAGTGGTCACCTATGTGTATCAACTCATTGGAGAAGAAGTCAAAGTTGAGAGAATAGAGTATAAGAAAAACTAACGGTTGGCCTAAGGACACCTTACAAACGTTGCATCTTGATTGTGACATTGCATTAATTTGCACACTTTGTACATATATAGTTAGTTTGGGGAAAAACACAATTTTTGTACTTCATGGTATCCCTGCCCATTCAAATTTGCGATGGTTTGTGGTGAGTGTTTACTTGGCAGCAATTATGTATAGATCAAGATGACAATGATCTACACTCTATATATATCAATGATCACAATAGTCTTTAATCCTGTATTATTACATTTAACCAATACAGGTTTTTGAGAAACAGAGTGAAATAATACCATGCAGAGATGTGCCATGAATCAGGAGAACATATTGGGTTGCGCTGAGCTGTACGTTTTTAAAGCACTAGAAATTGAAGTGAAAATGAAACTTGTTATCATGTAGACAATGATTTGTCCCCGCACATCAATAACGAAATAATTCAGAAATTTTTAAAATGCTAGAACTTATATGTGCAAACATGTTACAAGTTCCCAAAGGTTTTTAAAAGACTTCTATTAATAAACAACATTGTATCTTTTGCAAAATCCCAATTATGCTTACTCAAATTACACAAGTACATGTATGTTTATGATAAATGCGGACACAAAGGAAATTTTACTCCCAAACATATATTATGCACATGTAAATGTATTTTTGGCAAATGTGCCTCTGTATTGTTTACAATTTGGCACATAGGAATATTGATAATTCCTTTACAAGTTTCAGGTACATTGGCCCTTGAACTACATCGTAAGACATTTTATTTAGTCACTGATGAATCAATCAAATCATATCAATAAGAATCTACGTAATCAGTGATTATATTTTGCAATGCACCATATTTGTTTAGTAAAATAATCACACTTTACCAGGTTTCATACCTTTTCAATGGGTATGACTGTATATAGCAATCTGGCTTGATATTGGAGTTGGAATTCTCTTTGGAAATTTCAATTAATTTATGAAAGTTTCATAGCATGGCTGTAAAATGAATTGGCAAAAAAAAGACATTATTTTCGTTCCCTTTAGAAACAAATACTGAAAGAGTTACATTTCTTACTCAAGCTGTGTTTGTATCAAATAGATAAAATTGCCCAACTTTGCTGTTTCTGCTAGTGTACTTCCACAGCCAGGAAATAATGTTCTGATGAGGGTGCACACATAATGACACATTACTGATTTCCATAGAGCATCAATATTCTGATGTGTTTCTTGTACCTGATAGGTAGATAGTAGACTTGTATTCGAGTCATCAAAGATCGAGTCCGAGTCACAAAGATCGAGTCCGAGTCACGAGGCACCTGTATGTACACTGGACATCATTTTTGAGGTACTGCTGAAACCTCAAAGTGTGAATGCTTCCATTTTTGTCAGCTAATTTAATGAACTGAAAATACATGTATAACATGTCAAAAAAGGCAAGCCACCAGTGTCTGGAAAGGATATGGAATACTATCAAGTTTGCATTTATGCAACATCAAGTGTGGTTGCTGGGGTACATGTTTCGATACATTTATTTCCCAAAGCAATACATCGGAAACAAGCCAGCCGCACACGCTGTGTATTTACAGTACTTGCGTTTCTTGTGCACCGAACTGAGTGACTATCGCTTGCTCAGGAGAGGATCATCTATAAAATAATTTGCGACTATATTGTTGAAAAAATAAGTGATATGAGGCAGTTTTGGTCAGAGTCCAGAGTCACGCTGGGGTCGAGTCTGAGTCCGATTAATTTGTCACCATTTCTCGAGCCCGAGTCACGGAAAATAGGACTCAAGTCGGAAAGTCCGAGTCACGAGTCATACAAGTCTGGTAGATACAGAGACCTCCAAAAACTGTCTTGTGGAGTATATTAAGGGGTTTCTTACAAATGCTTTCTATTGAACTCAAACATATTTATATTATTGTGATTTGAGCATTTTGTCAGTTATGTCCAAATAAACTACACTGTACTCAAGAATTGCAGTATCATTACATCAGTCAGTTTGCCACTTTGACTTACTGCCAGTGAACATGTATTTCATTGTTGCTGTATAAAATGTACATTGTAACACGGTGTGCATTCCAGTAGCTCCCCCCCCCCAGTCCATTTCGCAAGGTCCTATTTTATTTGAGGTGATGAATTATGCAAAAAAGACTGCATCTTGACCTCAACATTCTGATCATTCAGCGGGCACTTTCTATATCCGGTCTTGTCATGTATATCTATAAATAAAACCTAGACACGGCATCTATTCTTTCTTTTATTACGCTGTGAATTGAGCAAAACTATGGTGTTCTATATCTGGGATCTCGCGTGGCGGATCTCGCGTGGCGGATCTCGCGTGGCGGATCTCGCGTGGCGGATCTCGCGTGGCGGATCTCGCGTGGCGGATCTCGCGTGGCGGATCTCGCGTGGCGGATCTCGCGTGGCGGATCTCGCGTGGCGGATCTCGCGTGGCGGATCTCGCGTGGCGGATCTCGCGTGGCGGATCTCGCGTGGCGGATCTCGCGTGGCGGATCTCGCGTGGCGGATCTCGCGTGGCGGATCTCGCGTGGCGGATCTCGCGTGGCGGATCTCGCGTGGCGGATCTCGCGTGGCGGATCTCGCGTGGCGGATCTCGCGTGGCGGATCTCGCGTGGCGGATCTCGCGTGGCGGATCTCGCGTGGCGGATCTCGCGTGGCGGATCTCGCGTGGCGGATCTCGCGTGGCGGATCTCGCGTGGCGGATCTCGCGTGGCGGATCTCGCGTGGCGGATCTCGCGTGGCGGATCTCGCGTGGCGGATCTCGCGTGGCGGATCTCGCGTGGCGGATCTCGCGTGGCGGATCTCGCGTGGCGGATCTCGCGTGGCGGATCTCGCGTGGCGGATCTCTCGCGTGGCGGATCTCTCGCGTGGCGGATCTCGCGCCTGGCGGATCTCGCGCCTGGCGGATCTCGCGCCTGGCGGATCTCGCGCCTGGCAGATCTCGCGCCTGGCGGATCTCGCGCCTGGCGGATCTCGCGCCTGGCGGATCTCGCGCCTGGCGGATCTCGCGTGCGGGATCGCCGCGCCCGAGATCTCGCGTGGCGGATCCGCCTCGCGCGATCTCGCCGCGCGCTTCTTCTTATTTGGCGCATGCGCATATATATAAGAGAAATGATGGCTCTATCCCATTCAGAGACGCCTCTCCTATAGATTGGCTTGTGAATAAAAATGTGCGTAAGAAATGCGCATGCGCAACACCCAGAAGAAAAAAAACGCGAGGCGAGATCCGCGAGGCGAGATCCGCGAGGGGAGATCCGCGAGGCGCGAGGCGAGATCGGGAGGGCGGCGAGATCGGGGCGCGAGATCGACGCGGCGAGATCCGCCACGCGAGATCCGCCACGCGAGATCCGCCACGCGAGATTGCAGATATAGAACACCATACAAAACAGTCTGCGGTCATGCGCTCTGTAACGATATGTAACGTGATATGCCAAGCAATAATAGAGCTGGCCAGTCACGGATGTGTCTAGGTTTTGTAGATCTATTCGCGCCCGGCTGTGTTATTAAAAAACACTGCATCTGAATCGACAAATCACAATCTTAGGCCAGATTTGGGAATATTACGTCGCAATTGTAAAGTCAACTCTGTTTGGCTGGCGCGTTGGGTCGCATAAATTTGCATTCTTAGATATATCTACGTTGGACTGGAGATAGGGCTCCGTGGACAACAGTGATACTCGGACTACCCCCCTTTTTTCAAATTTGCAGCACTGTCCTGGTCAATTGGTGTTCGAGATTTTTGGAAAATGTGGCAGGTTAATCAAAAGTGTGTGGTGATATATACCCATTCCCCCTGGATTTTCTCCCCTGAGACTACCGGGGTGTGAGTGACCACTGATACAAATACAATGTAGCTGAAAACACCTGAAAAAGGTTTTTAAAAAAAGGGTGAGCTTTGAAGCACTAAAATCATCTTTAAAGCCGAGATTTCAAACCCCTGGGACTAACTTATGTGTACTGTGAAGGGTTTGGCCCAGTACAGAGTTAGTTATATATCTGTGTGAACTAATGAAGACAAGGCTATATAGACATGTAGTTATGTTCCAAATATTTGACATCACTTTTGGAGGCCTTGAATAACGACGTGTCTAAAATCTTGGTTTTTTTTGGAAATGCACAACAAATCAGGCATTTTAAATAACTATTTAAAGCATATTTAATATAAACCCTCCAGATTGTAAGACTATTTTATTTATTTTTTTACACGCAACAGAAACTTCACTATTATAACCATGGTGACTGAATCCCAATTTTAAGCTTCAATAAAAACACCAAATTACAAAACAAAACAACTATTTCAAATTCAAGAATTCTTTTAACAAACAAAATGAAAAATAAGCTGATCATGCCATTACATCAAAACAGCTTGTGAAGAATTTTTAAAAAATCAGTTTGAAAATTAAATCTTGTAAATTTAATTGAATAATCTAAGAATACAAGGTGTCCCTCCAAACAGCTCTTTGCAAGTTCTAATGCAAACTTTAATTTTTCTAAAATCCATCATTTGTTAGTAAAAATGCAATTACAAAAATATGTTGTATGTTTCTTATTTTAGTTTGCCAAAAATTAGTTAGGTTACAAATATTCTCATCCACCAAATGTTTACAAAAATATACAAATATTAACAGCTTACATGTATTTAAACTGCATAAAACAGATTTCTAGTCTAGATTTTAACACTCCTTTTTTTCTGGCTGAGATCAACAAATATTGTTGTCAATCGTTATTGTTCAACACAAATCAAAACCTAGTCTCCTTGAATTGTTTTTATTTCCTGAAGTGAAAGCTTCATTTAATGAATTATGTGCACGGGTGCATTTGTGCAATGAACCATCCGTAAATGCTGCAGGATCTTCCAAAAGACCACAATATAACAAAGTTAGACTGCATATAAACAGTGCCCAAAAAATGTAAAACATTTTTAAATGTTTTATGAAGACGCTTTCAGTTACACGTATGCTTCCTGAGGCAACACATACCAGTGTATTTCAGCATTGCAGAATAATATACAAAAGTAGAAATTGGCTGTGCCGTGCAGAGAAAGTGAATTATAAGTATTCATAAAAGGCACTATTGTAATAATTATATTGATTTGAGATGTCAGCTGCCACATAGATGTTTCAGCGGTTGACTCAATGGTAATACTAGGTTCACACATCCCCAATTTTTAAGCCGAACCGCCGCGAATAACAATTCTTGAGTAAATCAGGGAATAGTTCTTGGCTGCCTCGGGAATGATTCTGTTAGTTCGGTAAAAGATCGGGAAGTGCCCCAACAATTTTTGACATGTTCAAAATTGTCAGAATTTGAATTCTTGGTTTATTCTTCTTGTATTCATAACTAATTCTAGATATTCTTACAGCATTGATTCTTACAAGTTTTTTACAGTTATTCTTGGTGGTAACAGTCCAGATTAATGCCGAATCATTACGAATGTACCAAGAATAGACGAATAGTGTAAGAATAACTACCAAAACACTAAGATTTTGTTAAGAATAAATAAGAATGCTGAGTAATCCAGTTTTTCCAAAGAATTTATTAAAAATAGCAAGAATCAAGCAAAACTTAATATGAATTGATCCAGAATAGTCCCCAAATGATGTGAAGATCTACACTGTTTGGCAAACTGGAACTGATTGACGACGATCGCTTGTCTAGTCAGGTTGTCTGGATTGGTTTAAATAACGGGATCGCCTGGATTCGGCCTCATTCTGGATGATTCCGACATATTCTGATCAATTTGTAATGAAATTAGTATAATTCTGGGTCATTCTGGATGATTCTGGAGTTATTCATATCAGTGTTGTATTCAAGTACTTTTTTCCCGAGTACCAAGTACTGTCGAGTACACTGTACTTAGGTTGCCGAGTACGAGTACGAATACTTGTACCTCCGATTACAAGTACAGGTCTCCGAGTACGAGTACTTGGACTTCCGAGTACGAGTACAAGTATTTGTACTTCCGAGCATGAGTATGGGTACTTCTTTTTCCTAATACGGCCATACAGCAAATGGTTCATGGTGTAATATTGGCCCAGGCCAGTCAGACCAATAAACAGACCTCACGGCTGGCTGTTAAATGTGTTTGTCCAGACGTGCACAGAGGAAAATCAACCATTTCAAACTGAAAGTATCGATAAAATAAGGTACTGCTATTTGAATATTTCGATATGTCGAGTACGAGTATTTTGCTGCCCGAGTATGAGTACTGTACGTCATTGCAATTATGAGTACTTTGATATTCGAGTACGAGTACTCCAAAAAAGTACTCGAGTACGAGTACCAGTACGAGTACTACAACACTGATTCATATATTATTCTTGACAAAAATGCTACAATTGGGTTTTATTCTGTACTAATCGCAATGATTTGGCTTCCAATGCCCACCTAGTTTTTGATTATTTCTGTTTCATTCTTAAGTTCTTCTTACAAACAGCGAATGGGGGGTAATTTCTCCCGATCCCATCAAGAATTACAAGCATTATGTACAAATGCATGTCAGTGCAAAAGAATGTATTACTGCATGAACTGTTCTTGGAGATGCCGGGCTGCTTGGAAAACGGCTGCCTATTTCAAAGAATTTCTTGTAAACGATGTTCTACTCTGTGAGCAGTGAACAGTATGAAAGAATGCTTCGTGTTGATATGACTGGGCCAACACTCTGACCTAGTCTAGCTGTGTTTAGAAGTTAGCATGGGACAAAAGTCTGCACTGTGGCTGCTGAGAATGCCTGCACTGGATCTGGCTGTATTATAAGGTAATACATTTTGTAATAAACTCTGTTTGCATTCCTTTGCACGGTCAGCCCTTATTAGCTAATCAGTGTCAGTCAGCTCTTAACCAAATGGTTTGATGATGCTTACGCAATGGGCCTACCAGAGACACTGGCTGAAGTATCCAATTAATGAATGAGTGGATGGGTAATTAGCGTCATCCATCCTCCTCCTTATCAGTGCAAGACATTTAAACTCTAGGTGATCAATCCCATGGTGAAACAGACGAGGCTCACTTAATAGTATATATGTGGCAAGTTCAATTTTCAGTTTAAAAACTGTTTATACTTATCAAACAGTTAAAGCGGTACAGCATTAGTAGTCATTTTATATATTAATGACTGGCAGCTGTTTTGCCAAGAAGGTATACAAAATAAAGGGCCACTCCTGGCTGATCAAGCGGATCTCCGATCACCCTTTGTTTCTGTACAATTTCTTCTTTTTTTCTCTCTTTTTTTCCCTCCATACAATAATTTTCTTCAACCTTTGATCGTGAGGTGTTCATATTAGTTATTACATCACGATGACAACATCGGGTATCAAGTTACATATGATTTTAGTTCATTCAAGATCATCTTTCAATTAAAACCTGTGAAAAAAAGTTCACGCCGTGTTCTGTTTACACTCTGTAATCTGATATACCATTCCTTGTTGGGTAAAAGAAGTATCATGACCTTTACTTCTGGGGTTACCAGGTCAAAGTTAGGTGAGTAAACATCTTGGACATTTGCATTGCATGGGTATGGATGACAAACAATTTTTTTTTTACTTTTAGTAACCACATACATGGCAGAAGAAATCCAGAGTATGCAACTGTAATGTTATGGAGCCTAAATCTCCTGAATCCTCCTATTTTAATACACTTATGCACATGCCTCAAGAGTGTCACTTGCACCTGAAATGTCAACATGCCACAGGTGACATCAGTGAGATCCCCAGAAACAATTTTGATGACTTATCTTTAGGGATTTCTGACTGCCCTCCAAGTTAGCATTCTCTTTTCCTGACTCCTCCTGATTCGCTTTCTGTCCCCGTGTAACTGTGGTCTTCCGTTTCGGATCATAGAACAGAGACACCCCTTGCATGGATTCAGACAGACTTTGCTCATCATCTGAAACTGAATGTGAATCTTGACCTTCACGGTGCATGTCATCTTTCTTGTTCTCATCAACGGCTTTCTCTGTACCATCAAGTTGACCTGCCTCATCTGTATGGCTTCTTTCCTCATCAGTTGGTCTGTCCTTGCCCTGATTCAAATTGTCAGCTTGACCTTTGTCCTTGGCTTGATATTCATACTTCTCAGTGTCTTCTGTCTTGTCTTTGTCATCATCACTTACATCTTTTGTAGACCCTTCATATCCTCTAGGGAAGAAGCGGTAGTCTCGAGGTGACTGGCTCTTGGACGGTGGGGGATGATGAAAATATTTGGGCCGTACAGGTATTTTGGGTGGTTCCCTCCATACCCTTGGGTCAGCCATGTACTGGTGTTTACGTGAGCCAAGCAGGTAATTAAGGTATCGATCACATTCTTCTTGAGTATGAAAACCTGCAAAGTAATTGAAAGGATGAGATGTAACCATACAAATTAAATACATGTAAAGCTTGGACTGATCACATGTATATTGGTAATGTGGTACGATAAATAATTTCTGTTGGCACAAGGCACAAGCCACTCCCCTCAAGGACAAACTGCCGGACGTATTGTCTGTGGTTTGCAACTGATGCATAAACTATTCAATGTTGACAACAGGAATTTTAAAAAATGGTATTTAATTAACCTCTACAAGAAGAATGCAATTATATATGAAGCATTCTGGATAAATGATTGGCTAATTGAAAGATAATGCAGTCAATATCTGATAGAAAGTCAATATTACAAAATGTAGTTAACATGTAAGGGCCAAAATATACCATGTTGCCTTTATTTTGTAACCTCTTAAAAATGTAAATAGCCCCTTTCCAAAACAAAAACAAACAAGTATCAAGTGGTACAATCCAATCCCGGCGTGCGTGAAGTGTAATGGAACATCATCTGCGGCTGCACCCGTACTGCATTACCGTAGTAGTACAGAAAACAAATATGAATGGGGCATGATCTAATATGCAAAAATATTCATATTAGACGCATGTGCATCAGTGTTTGCAAAACCGGTCTTCGAATCCAAAGCTGTAACACTCGAGCTGCATGAATACAATATATGGCCGAGTAAAGTGTTTACCAACCAACCAACCAGTCATGCCAGTGGCGTAAATCTGTGCCTGCGAGTGGGGGGATGTTTCTCAACTTTTTCGTCCGATTGAATACCTTTCAGTTGTTGGAACATTCAGAAAATACCTCAAAATACGCATTTATTTTTCTCATCACAAAAAAGTTGGGGGGGGGGGGGATGATTTAATATCCCATCCCCCGGTCAAAAAGTGGGGGGATATTTAACCCCCTCCCCTGGGATTTACGCCCCTGCAACCAACCCACCCACCCACCAACCAACATTAGCAGCTAAAGCCCGCAGCGTGTTTCACATCCGCGGTGGGAAAAAAGAAAAACAAATCTAGAAACATTTCTGGCTTTCTGCCGGGCTGGAAATGTCTGTGCGCTATAAAACTTTTGAATGCCTGGTTGACCTGAGGTTAACACTTTGGGAATTTCAATTTGGATACTGTGTAGCTTGCCATGTGTACTTGTACTTCTATGATGTGATGGAGTATTGGCAAAGAAGATCTTTTGGCTCGTTACATTTATGAGGAACAATAATCCATCCTGACATTAGTTACATCCTAATCACTGTTTAACTTTCTTACCAATATCTACTTGGTGTTGTAATAACTGCTTATAGCGCCTCTCCTGTAATGCCTTCATGTTGGTCATACTGTATACTGCTGCAGTGTGCCACAAATAGGTCTTCTGGCCTTTACTCAAGTCGGGGTGCTGCAAACGGTAACTTTCACTGAAACTTATAGGAACACTCCTAGATCGCTTCAGTGGGGAACGGAAGACAGAGTAGGGTCGGAGATACTCAAAATGGCCTGGCTTGTCTGGAGATACTCGGCAAGAAATATGACAGGAATAGGTTCCAGTGCTGGGGCGTTTCCCTGGATGGGGAAAAAAGAGTAATATTCAATTAGCAAGCAAAAAAATCATAGTTAAGAAAATACACTGGTCTAATAACTGATGAGCAGCAACAGAGAAGCAGCACGCAATGGAATCTTTTTTTACTTCCTTTTTTACTAAAAATAGTTTTTGAAAGTTACTGACAATCTATATCTGAAGATTGATGAACAGGCAAGATGTTTTACCATCCACTGCAAAGTTTGTCTGCATTGTGACTGATACACCTCCTTATTGGAATGTGAAAGCCCCGAGTTTATAATCGACTTTTGTTGAAGTAGATATCGATCAATCAATCCATCTGAATGCCATGTCAGATTCCAGTGTTGGGGACGACCAGACCCTTGTCTCAGTTCACACATCTCTTAATGACATCCAGCATATTAACACCGGTAGCTCATGTCATCCAGGTCGGAAGTGTGCAATGCTTTCCTGCGATTTTTCCCATCAAGGCCAGGTGTTCCAATTGACATTTTCTTTGCACATAACCCAAAAAGCACACTTGCTGTGTCTCCATAAGCTTCCGGGTTGTCTTGGCACGTTCCAAACTGTCTCATTTCAGACTTTCTCAACCAACAAAATTTGCAGCGTTTTTCTCAAAAACCACATTTCAGCAATCTCCAGTCAAGCTTGCATCACTCTACTGACAGTCAACGCTTTGTATCCATAGAGCAGCACTGACCCTATGTAGCATATAAGCAGCCGCAGTTGTGTTGTCATCGTAACATTCCGTCATGCCAGAGCATTTTCCATTCTCCTGTAGGCTATCTTTGCTATCCCAATCCATTCCATGTTACCAGGCTGCCCAGGTACAGAAACTTCACTACCTGATAAGGCGCATAATTTCAGTGTACAATGAAAAAAGATCCAGATCCTTTGGCACATGCACGTGTACATGCTTGGATTGAAGCTAGATCAGTTAACGCTTACGAGCAGCAACGACAACACAGAATTTTTAACACCGGCATTTGTCAAGTTTTGTTGTATAGTCAAAGTTCGTCGCAGAGCTGACATACCAGCGAATCGACCATTTTGGAACTCTTGAGATTTTGTTATTTTTGTGGTTTTTAAAGGTTGCTCTCTCAAGTATTTATGCCAAAATTCTTAATTCTTGCCTGGATTTTGAGATTCGGAGCCCCGCCTGTGGCGAATCAATCATAATAACAAATCCGTAATTTGACATACATGTAGTGACGTGCATTCTGACAAACCAACCGGCTGTTAGAGATTTTGTAATTTGACAAACTGACAAATATATGTTTACCTTCAAATAAAAACATATTGCACATCTTCTCTGATTAAATAAGTAACCTAATGGATACTACATTCCTATTTTATTTCGATTATACACCAAAAGGGTTATTATCAAAACATTAAGGGTGAAATACGACGCCCCAAAAATGTCCAACTTCAAATGCGCATTACTCGAAACAGGGCTCAAACAGTAATTATAAGAAACAAACATTGCTCCCCTTGCCTGAAAGAGTTGTCTTGCACAGCACAGGTGTACGTTTCCACTTTTGCTAAATATGTTTTTTGTGGTTTTTCGTATCTGGCAGTCAACACAGTAATATCAAATGTGGTACAAATTCAGAAACAGCTACAAGTTTAACAGATGAATTAGACGAGTGTTATCTCGCGGTTATTTAATTACGTATATTGAATGGCTAAAGGCTCTTACGCCTGAAGGATAGTTCTGTAAAGATTGCTTAATATCAAGTCTTTAAGGTCCAAATTATTGAACGATCGTAATTAAAACACTGGAGTACCTGGTATTATCACAGCAATGAGATTAAATATAATATCAAATGTGTTTAAAATATTCAGAAATATCCATAACAATTGAAAAATATTCTGCTTCCGATTACATGCTATTCAATTATATGTGAAGTTTTAGCCTGAACTATTTCCATTGCAAAATCTACCTTAATTATTGTCAACGCAAAGTGTGTGATGCACTGTGCATGTGAAATGAACTCTTGAACACGGAAAATACATACACAGACAAGATAGATCAAACAATGGGTCGTCATACCCGGTTGCTGCTACATGCACAAATACAAAAATCAGGATGATTTGATTGTTTATTGTGTAGAATGGTGTTGAAATGATATCAATTTTTTTCGTAGAGAAAAAAATATTGGAAAAATGAAAAGAATTGCAACTTTGCAATGCATTGACCGATAATCATGGAACTACATGTAGGATGGTTGGATGCACTTTTTTATAAGTTTCCAACTCATGTATGGTTTCTTGAAGTCTGCAATGCGACACTACCGTCGAGACAGAGTTAAATACAGTCCACAGGGCAGAAGATTGTTGAGCGCATGGACCGGTCTGTACCGACTTGCATGGCCTGTAACATACATGTAACACTGTTGTGCGCGCAAAGTTTTTTGTACTCAGAGTTAAAATAAGAAGTTTCAAAAGTCAATCCCAATCAAAATGGGAAATAAGTTTGTTACATGATTGAATTATGTTTCCAAATTACGAGGAATGCTATAAAAATAAAAAAAAAATTGGGGGGGGGGGGCTGGTACCATCTTCCAAAATAGGGGGTGTTCTTCAAACCGGCCAATATGCAAACTACGCATTCATTATCATTCATTCCCCAGAGGGGCAATTTGGTAAATCCACAGTTACGTCCTGCCGGACAGTATTAAGCTAGAAAAATCAGACAGTATTTTGCAGGAAAATTCGGACAGTATTTTGCAAGGGGGAATCGGACAATATTTGGCAGGGCGGGGAATCGGACAGTGTTTGTTGGCAGGAAGAATCGGACAATATTCAGTGGCGGGGGAATCAGACAATATTTGGCAGGGTGAATCGGACAGTATTTAGCAGGGGGCTCCCGGTTCCGCCGCCCCTGTTGTGCATGAGCCCTACTTATATAATGTGTTGTGTTTTCTGACCTTGATAAGATGAGCCAGAAGATTGGTTACTTTCCTCTCCACTGTCAATTGTAAGCGATGAACTTGAACTGCTGGAGCTGAGTCTACCCTCTTGATGCTGTGGTGCTGTATGGGCTCTCTGATGATGGGCTCTCTGATGATGGGCTCTGCCTGGTGATGATGCCTGAAATAGTACAAAAAGGTTAACACTAAATACATGTAAATGTCATCAATGCAACACTTTTGTCAACAATATTTCAAGGAATGTAGTCTATGGAACATTTGTGTTCAGTCAAAACACTTTTTGGCAACTTGTACAATATACAGTCAGTGTATTTCAAATATGAAAACACAGATCTGTCCCTTTACAATGACAGATTAATGTTTGAAAATAAACTTCGCTTGCCAACATTCTGTAATTGCAGCAACTCTGTAGTTGAATTAGTTGAGAGAACTATATTTCTTGCTGATGCACATCTTCAAATCAATCAAACAATCCCCTTCGGGGCAAAATTACTTTAAAAAAAATGTTGAGTTTGTCAATTTCCAAACAAAATCCGAAAAGCACTCCACATCCTTTTTTGGTTGTTTCTCCATTTCAAGCTCTAGCCCAGAAGCATCTGGTTTGGACTAAACATGTCAAATATTTAATACTTGTCCTCATTTTGTATTTGTTCAAGCTGTGCATGATAAATTAGTACTGTGACAAAGCCATGTAGGCTCCTTTTTCTTGACTTGCTGTATTTATGAATGGAGGGTGAGATTGGCAGAGTCCTATCATACCGTACCATATGCCTGGATTGTTTGGGTCTTCTAGACAGAAGGCCTGAACCAGATTGGGATACATCTGATGAGTCTGTTGCTTGGTCCATATCACAGGGACTGTTTTGCAAACTGCTTCCTCTCCTAAACACGATGAAAGCAAACACTGAAATATATCAGGAATTTCATTTTTACACAGGTGGTAAGTGCTGTAGAAGAATTTCATCCCCAATCATGCCAATGAGACAGGTCTACATGTAATGGTTATCAGAAGGTTAAGTGTCTCCAAGATTAGAATTTAGATTATCACTTAGTAGGGATGAAGTTCTTCTATAGCACTTTCCACCTGTGTAGAAATGAAATTCCTGATAAATACACAGAAAGGAACAAGACAACAACCGACAAACAATAATCATTGTGATATACATGCGTGAATGTGCCAGAGTTTTTTTCATGGATGGAGGGGGGGAGGGGGGTGGCAATCCATGGTAAGTTCTTGTTTTGATTATACAGCCATATGGTTGCTATGGCAAGGCGTCGGTCGTTGTCAAGGGAAAACTAATCCTATTACGTACTAAGATGCTGTAACAGAGCATCGAAATTCGTGAACCCCCCAAAAATGGCCTTTTGAACGTTGTGTTTCTCAGAAAATATGCTCGGTATGATTGAAATGTTACATTACTGAAGAAGAAATTCTAAACTTCATGTCAGTGAAAAAAAAAAGCCGTCATCGATGCCGAAACATCAATACTGGTTACTGTCAAAGCTGACCTTCAAGTCTGGAAGAAATCTTTCGAAAACTTCCCCAAATGTATGTATTTATCCCAATTTCTAGGGATTTACCGAAGTTGATATTTCAGGAGTAGTTGAACACTTATATCATATAAGTATATTCCGAATTTCAGCTTAATCTGTTGTTGCGGACGCTAGTGATCACTTTGAACCATCTGTAAGGAAAATTTTGAAGACAATCAAAACAATTATTTGCCGACCCAACCATGTGCATTGGTTAGCAAAGCGCCTACGGCTGACTGATTTCAGCCCGGCACACAATGATGACGGGCACATTAGCATACTCATTAGCGTCACTCAGCATGACATGGCGTGGGTCTCGGTATCAACCAATGGAAGCCGGCAAAAAGGATGATATTTGTTAATTAACAACTAGTGAAGGAGGCTTTTATGCAATTGTTTACTGCACAGCGTAATGGATAGGAACCACTTTAAAGACACTTTAAAGGTGCATGCATTGCTTGATTGATACAGTCCAGACGGTGTGGATATCATGAAAAGTACCAAAAGTTATGAATACAGTTGTCCCTGGGTATGTGTATTTCATAACAATGCTTCTCATTTCAAAACGACGGCACTGATCTTTGTGAAACTTATAGAAAGAAAGTTTGATTGATGGTCCTTCATGCAAGCTGGAGAACATGATATGATGAAATCAGGCTTTGCAACTTTTAAGGAAAATTTACATCAATCTAAATCTACATTTTTTATAGAGAGAATCATTGGAAATTTATAATTTTGACTTTTTTGGACTTTTTACCAAAAGATATATTTACGGTAAAACTGGCTAAGCACACATTTATTCTCTCATTCAATTAATCACAAAATATGTGTGATGGACTTTCACATATATACATACCATTATCAAATAACTCAATGAAAATATTTAGAATCCCCATTTTTAATAAAAAAAATGGTTTGTGGCCTTTTCTTTAAGTTCACTACATTTTTCCTATGACAGCAGGGTGAGGGTTTTGTCAATCCAATTGTTATGAAGGCGGTCAGAGCATACTGACCGGAAGTCAAGCTTAAATACCTCTGGTTCTTTTAAAATAATAATAATAATAATAACTGTATTTATATAGCGCTTTTTGCCAGAGGATACAAAGCGCTGGGGGAGAATGCAACCAAAGCCAGGTAAATGAAGTATATGAACATATGAGACCCATTATGAAGCACCTTTTTTTGCTAGGTGCTGCGGCGCATAATTGCTGCCACTGCCAGAAACACCGGGGCAAACCCCTCCTCTTAGCGACAAGTGTTACTGGGTTCTTTAACGTGCATTACACAACACACGGGACCTACGGTTTACGTCCCATCCAAAGGACGAAGCAACAATGGTAAAGTGCCTTGCTAAAGAGCACAAGCACCATGTTCCCACGGTCAGGATTCGAACCCGTGTACCACGGCACACGAGTCGAACACCGTAACCATTGGACCACAGCGCCCCAAGAACCTAGAACCATTCTCTTTAGTTTGAGAAATTTATTCCCGCATGGTGTTTCCACAAACCTTTCATTCATCTCCACCATGCAAAGCCTCAAATCTTACTTAAATTGTTATGAGTTTAAAGGGTAAGTTCCAAATTTCAAAAATCCTTTGTTGCTTTTTTTCTGGGAGAAGTTTTAAACAAACAAACAAACAAACAAACAAGTCCAACTTCCAAATTAAAAAAAAACAGGGGAGAAAAAGTAAGGAGGGAATCCTAAGCATGATCATTCAAAATAGTTAGATTTGTTGTTGCTTTCATACTTGCCTTTTACTTCTGGTAGATTCTACTTTCCTGTCCATTATCTTGTCGCTATGGCTCTTCAGAAACTTGAATCATCCTTTAATAGAAGGCCATACATTTCAGGTATCAATCATGCCAATGAATTGAAAAGAAAACTTTGGCATGCAATCTTTTTATACAATGAAGGGAATATGATTGTTAAATGAATTGACCTTTGTATCACTATAGTAACAAACAACAACACGGCAATGTCAATACATGTGTTTCCACTCAGCACTGTGTTATGGACCCTTTCTTCCATGATTTAATGTACATTAGATGATTAGAATGTGCAATAGGGCACAACTTGTGTTTGTGCTAATAGTTTGACCGCAGCATTCAATCTTTAGATTGATAAAGAAAGAAAGAACATGGACTGAAGTGAGATTTCAATCTGTCAAATACCAGGCTGTGTGTGCCATACTGGTATTACTATTAATTATTCTACCAAGGGAGCATAGGCCAGCCCTAATGTATACATGTAAACAGTCTGCTGTCTAAAAATGGCTCCATGGTTAAATCATGGAGGTAGGAAACATCAACTACATTCAACATTTAACAAACTGACCTAACATGCCCTGAAAACATCAGTCTGAACTTTTAATGTACAAACTATGTTTTTGGCAAACTTTATTGGTTGGAAACCATGAGGCATTTGTTGCTGACAAATCTTGCGCTGCACTTGTTTTTCAAGCATTGCATGCCTGTGCAAACAGTTTTTCCCAAATGTGACAAAAAACTCAACTTCTTGTGAGTTTTAAACATTCCAATTAATATAGTTTACCTGGCCCTAGCCCATTACCGTGCTATGTCACATGTACAGGGTGAGTCAAAAAAGGGAAATCCAAATAGCAGGACCAGTTTTGTAATGAAGATCCGCACGTAGTACTTTTAAAATCTAGGATATGAAAGCCTAGTTAATAAGCTTTCTTTTAGGTTTTAGTGCAAATATCATTCCTATCACGGAAAAAATTCCATACTGGATCACCACTTTACCTGCCGCCAAACATCAATTTTCACCTCACCTTGTGATTTCACCCAAGAGGAATACAGGAAGCCTTGGCAATGCGAACAAAAATTAGGAAAAATGTGTTTTTAGAGCACATTTTGGATGGACACGTCGTGCAGAACTAAGTTGAAGCAGCCGGTCAAAACTGATTGAAGTGTCTGGAAGACAGCGGTACGTTATACGCATGACATCGACAACCATGACAACGCATGAGCCGGCCAATGATAGTGCAATACGTCATTATGAATATTTATTTTCTCATGAATATTTAGTTTATTTCAATGGTACTTCAAATACGTCCAAAGATTGATCATTGCAACAGCGATCGTGCACGGACTAGCGGTTAAAAGTCTCGTGTTTCAAGCAAGAGTCCGAGGTTCGAATCTCGATGAAGTAAGTGACTGATTAATAAATAGGAATAAAGGAAAGGAGAGGGTGAGAGTAGAGGAGGGAAAGTGGAGGAAATAACCATAAAGGATGCAACTTTTGGCGCTTGAAAATTAATTGCAAAAGTGGTGATCCAGTACGGAATTTTTTCCCAAATGACTCATGTACTTTTCAAGTTACCGGGTTTTAAACACAAACACTGTTTTAAAGTTCTGTCCACAATTCACATACAGGCTGCTAAATATGTACTGGGTACTTGGTTGGTGGTCCTCCGAAATATTCCATCTAGGGAATTTAAACTAGAGGTGTGGTGTAGTGAGAGTGGTCAGGATTAGATTTTGTCACTAAGTGTATTCTTGAAGAAGTCTGGTTTAAGCGCCACCGTCGAGTCCGGGAGGTCATTCCAATTTGTAAGTGTTCTTAGAAAAAATGAGGATGCATATGTGTCGGTCCTGGCCTGGTTGAGTTGGAACTGTCTGTTGTGTCCTCTTCGTGATCTTCCAGTTTTTGGGGTGATGTATTTGGTATAGTCGATGTCCATTAGCCCATTCAGGATTTTAAAGAAACAAAACATGCGGTGCTGTTTTCTTCTTTCTTCCAAGTGTGTCCAATCAAGATCTTTCATGATAGCAGAGATGCTAGTGTCACGTCCATAGGTGTTTGAAACGAACCTTGCAGCTCTCTTCTGGACTTTTTCTAGTTGTTCAATGTTCTTGGAAGTGTGAGGGTCCCATGCTGCCGTAGCGTAGTCAAGATACAGTCGAACAAGGGTAAGATACAACCTCTCTTTGATGGAGGATGAGGCATGATAAAATTTTCTTCTCATGAAATTCAGGATTTTTGTGGCCCTGGCAGATGCATGCTGGACTTGCTTGTTCCATCGGAGGTCTTTTTGGAGGAATATTCCCAAATACTGACACTGGTCTGTCTGTTTCATCCAACTGTACACCCATCATGTTGTAAGATGTAGTTCCTGGTGATCTATTTCTAGTGATGCGCATAGTTGTACATTTCTTGGGATTAAATCTCTTCCCCCAAGTCTCAGCCCAGTTTATCCAGGTCTTTTTGAAGCATGAGGACATCATCTGGTGTCTGGATGGATCTGTACACTAGACAATCATCGGCAAATAAACGGGTGGTACTGGAGACTTTGTGATGAATATCGTTGATGTGAAGGAGGAAGAGATGAGGTCCAAGAACTGTCCCTTGCGGAGCACCACTAAGGACGGGGACCCAGTTAGATTTTTTACCATTTACGACAACTCGTTGGAACCTTTTGGTGAGGAAGGAGTTGATCCATTTTGTGGTGTCAGAATGAATTCCATAGTAGTCCAGTTTTACAAGCAAGCGATGGTGTGGCATGACATCAAAAGCCTTGGAGAAATCTAAAACTGCCATATCTGTCATATGTCCTTGGTCCAAGTTTTTTGCGAGGTCGTGGGTTGTCAGAATAAGTTGTGATTCACAAGATCTAGCTTTTCTGAAGGCATGCTGGTTGTCTGCAAGGATGTTCCACTCAGAAAGATGTTTCATGAGACTACTATCAATTATATGCTCAAGTAGTTTGCAGCAAACACATGTTAAAGACACCGGTCTGTAGTTATCATACATTATTTCGAAACCTTTTTTTTGGTTATTATTTCCAAATTATATTTCTTGCAATCTAATGCATTAGGCCTTATATTTTATAAAGTAATGAGGATCAGTTGAGTTTGGGGAAAATAATATAGACAAAACAATTTAAAGTTTGACTAGGCCTATTTCACTAACTAATCGTTCACTCGCACTGCCACCACATAACAGGTTTGTGCATGCATTGAAGTGAACTGCATTGCTTGTTTGTGTACATCATGCCCTAGCCCTGGTGGACTCCCTTTCCTCCCTACGTTACGTTAGTCGTATTGCAATGAAGACTTCGTCCAACCTGGGCTAATCATGCCCGTGTTAATAGTACGTAAATGAACATCGAAACTTCTGCTTGCTTCTGCTTCGGCATGCACTGCTTAACACCCTGCTTTTTCTGTAATAAAACTAAGTAAAACACTGCAACAAACCTTTCGTGGACGGATGTGATTTTGTCCCTTGAGTGATGGATATGCTGATATGATGCCTAAAAAGTGCGCAATCGTAGCATGTAGCAACCGTCCATTACATGGTTGTGCTGAAACGTACCGGGTCTGCGTGGCCTTTAATTTGACACAGTTAAGTTTGACGGTGACACCGTCTCTGCGCAACGCAACAGGGCCAGGGCCTAGCCTTGACCAAGGCTATCAGCTTGTTCCCATACGAGCTTGTTCCCGCTGGTCCGGTCCATGAAGTACGTCTCGGTCCGGCATACCGTCAATTGTGCCATAACCTTTAACAAACTGTAAGAGAAACTCCTCGTTGTTTGCACCCCTCCTGTTTAAAATCAAAAAGAAAAAGGTTCCCATATTTTCAGGACTTCCTTGGAGTTTTTAAAGTCCCAAGGAATTCCTGAGAAAAATGGGAATATTCAGGAGCGTAAATCACAGGGAGGTGGGGGGGGGGGGGATGGGGGTATTTATATATCCTTTTTTTGACCGGGGGATGGGCCATTGAATCATCCCCCCACACACACTTTTCCGTGATGAGAACAACAAAGAAGATTTGGAGGTATTTGTCAAACATCCCAATAAGGCAAAATGTATTCAATAGCACTGACAAGTGGAGAAACAAAGTGCGCCCCCACGCCCGGCCCGTAGCTACGCTGCTGGCGATGTGAGGCACACTTTTTTTCGTGATGAGAAAAACAAATGAGGATTTTGAGGGTTTTGTAACTTCCCAACAACCAGAATGTATTAATCAATAGGACTGAAAAATGGGATTCTGTTTTCTAAAAGCTTTTAATGCGCTGTTTTGATGTAAGGCGGCACGTAAGCATAAGTCTTAAGATGAACAGCTGTATCATGAACAGCTCCGCGAATTTCCACTGCCGGGAATATTTCAATTTGGGATATTGGTCATCCCCCATCGCCCCCACTCACAGGCACAGATTTACGCCACTGCTTTAAAAACATGATTTTTGTTCATTTAACTTGTGAACAGAACAACAACACAACAAAAAATAACTTGTGAACAAAATGAAAAATCGTGTTAATTCTTTGTTGACATTGATGAAGATAATTCATTTACGAAGACAAAGTCGCTTGACCTTTCCTTCCGGGTTAACCCGAAGGTCTTACTTAGGTGAACTCAAAATACAGACAGAATCATCAAAATCAAAAGAACAGCAATTTCTTTAAAACAGGCCGAGGGATAAAAATAAAACATAGAATGAAGATGACACGAAGAAGTTATTAATCGCGGTATAGCCGCAACTCAAAACGGTCTTTAATCGTTTGCTAACACCATTGTCGCCCTGGGTATGTTTACTAATGACCTCATGATGTTACAAAATTATCTCACAACCAAGATTCATGTTCGTAAACAGGTTTTATATCCTTTTAAATGAAACTCGAAGTTGTGCGGGGTTTTTTTTGGCCATAAGTGTTCAGGCACCAACTTTGTCCAAATCAGTTGCGAAAATTGTATATGTTTCATGATACATTAATTGGCACATCACACCAATAGGATACATTACGTCAAACTATTGCTTCACTTCTTACGAATTCAGTGATGGTTTATGATTAAAAAGAACAAGCAAATTTAAAATACCCTTTTCAAATTTGTCCTTAAAACTTCAGATAGGTTGATTCATCACTCAGTCTAAAACCTCGCCAGATTTTTGGTGGTAGTCCGAACAAAAAAAATCGATATTGGCAATTTGGTGAAATTTTATCAAATATAGGTTTTCTCGGTCAATTTCGGCAAATGAGCAGCCAATTTAATTTTCGTGCGTTCGAATTGAAGCTATTTTGCCTCTCCAGTTGTTACTGCGTTTCAAATTCAGGATTCGACCATTCAATTTCGTTTTGAGGCATTCAAATTCCTTTAGCACTGTGTTCAATTTAGCATATCGTCATTCTCTTTCGTGACACACAATCATCATTCAATTTAGCAAAGCTGGTTCGACTGGAGATTTTACTGATTTAATTTTTTTCAATTTCGTAAAGAGGCAATCAATTACGCTTAAAGAGAATTCAAATAAGTACGACTAAAGAAATACGAATAAACAGATAAACTGTACTAGGCTACTGTTTCGTATCTTCACTGTAATTCAGGCAAACCTTGTTTTCTTTTTTTTATGCTTCCAGTAGACTTTACATGGGGCCAATGAGGTTTTTTCTTCTTCTTTGTTTTCTTCTTCATTCTTTTTTTTTGGGGGGGGGGGATCTTTATTGGTTAACTGACCAAGACCTAATTTTGTATTGTATTTGAATGGGGTGTTTCTTTATGTTTTTCCTGGTTTTTTTTATTGTTTATGTTGTTTCTTCCTCAACCATCAATCTGTTGGCGTGCCAGACATCTTGGCATATATGTTTGGGTATGGTTGTACCAC
>JASAOE010000713.1:0-25000 GCA_029964075.1 Patiria pectinifera
GTGCCACACAGCCAGTCTACCACACGTCGAGCAATTCGTGGTTTTTCCGTTTCTGTTTAAGTGATGGTACAACAAATCAATATTAGCGATTTGAAAACTACGATAACTGTGACTGGTTTGGCTATAAGGCTGGCGTATTTGGTAATTGGGTTGAAGTGTCTTTTTTGACCCGAATTCGAATTATTGGCATCGATTCTCTATTCTGAAATATCTATCTTGTATAAACACTAGTGCATCAACAAGAATCTCATCCCATAATAATGATGTAAAAATGATTGAATTTGTTTACCATGCTCGAGCAGTTTCCTTTGGTATACTTTGGTATAGAGCATGTTCAGATCGAGAATCTCCAGATTTATAATATAAGCCTCTTTTCCCCGACATCTTTCACTCACCTTTGTTGAATCCCTCCTCCTCGTCCTCGCCACGCATAGGCGTTTTCTCTTCTTTATTCTCAAGCTTTATGTCTGAGATTGCAAGATCAACCCTCTCTAGATCACTGTGACGAGTCATCCAAGTCAGTCGAACCAGCTAGAAGGTAAAAGCTTTGATTATTAGGAATCCAGATATGTTGGGATGGCTAGTCCATACAGAGTGAAAAAAATTCCAAGATTTTACTTTTATATTAAAAAACAACACTGCGTGAGGTAAAATTACGAAACAGTTTAGCTCGAAGCTGGTCATGTGTAATACAGCTCGTGTCCTATAACAAACATTTGTAACAAACATAAGGGCAAACCGCAGCTGCAACATTACGACATTGATACTGAATCATGATCAGTAATAATTTTTACACAATAGCGAATCACAATTAGAAGTGTTTTATTATTAATGTTCAACTTACGTATTTTTCTGGGATAGGTTTAGTGAACAGACTGACAACGATCGTCACAACGAAGGAGATGACGAACAGAAGTATGCCAAAATACAGATAGTGGACATCTGCTACAATCCCTGGTCTGGTGTCCTCCTCCCCACAGCTGGGAGCAGCGTAGACAAAGTCAAGTATCATGCGGACCATACCAACAACGAGTCCAACCATCAAACCAGCAAACGCCCCCTGAAACAAGGAACATTACATGCGAGAAGGATGCTCAGAATAACTCGAACATGCGAGAGAAAAAAAGCAATGAAAGACATTCCTTATTATAGTCGCATCATATGATCATACATCATTGTAATGTACACTCTTACTGCTTCTTTGGTGCCCTTCCCAATCTCATTAAACACATCCCACCCCTTAAGTCGTTTACTATCCCTTTCAGAATTCCAAAATATTAAATTAAAAATAAGTGGAAGGTTTTTCGTGTTTTTTTTAATTTTCATTTTCAAATCTGCGCATTTAACAAAATGTCTATATTGTTAAAGACAAAGACTGACATGTTGAACTGTTACCCAATTTCAACTCCACCGAGAACACCTTCAAACGTTATGTGGACTAGTAAATTAAATCCAATGATTGTTTTTGCGAAGGAGACTGTTTTGCCGTGCCTCCAAGCATCTTTCTACTTTGATCTCCATATTGTACAGTGTGAGTCCAGGGGCGGGTCCAGGAATTTTTTCAGGGGGAGGGTGGGTCATTTACAAAATCATACTGAAAAAATGTGGAGTTTTTTGTCGGACACACTTGGCCAATATCAATGTGGTGGTGGTGGTGGTGGTGGTGGTGGTGGTGGTGGGGGCTCGTACCATACTTTCAATGGAGGCGCTGTTCAAATCCGAGAATTATTAACACTGCATTACAGAATAGTGTACAAATACCCCCTATTGACAGCTGGTTTTGTCCCGTATTTTGTGAACAGGCATGCATTATTATACCAGTAACAATTAATGGGGTGTCACAGCGGGCGGGGGGGGGGGGGCATTTCTATGAATGCATTTCTATGAAAATAAAAACATTTGTCAGGCCCCTCCCTGACACCCCTCCCCCTTGGATTCGCGCCTGGAGTCAATAGAAATTGACAATGCATGGTCAAATTACTGTTATTTTAAAAGCTTTGAATTTGATACACCAATAAGCACGTATATGCACACACGTGCAACATTATCGGCGAATCGTGTGTTTTGTATAGGCCTACGAGGAATAAAGGAAGTCTTTGTCTGAAATGAGAACGGTAACTTTCGTCTGTATTGCTTAACAAGCTTTCGGTTATTGCATTTAAATATATTAATCAGTGGCGAACAGTTTTGTGATATTTCTATTACAATAGAACCAACTTGTTAACAGAGTATGCAAATTACGTGAAATGTTCACAGTTATAAGTCAATAACACATACTTTATTCTCATGTTATTTTTGATTAAATGGAGCAAACAACATAATTTTTTCTATCTGTCACCGTCTTTTTGACTCGTTACATCTACGTCATTTGTATAACAAGTACGAAATGGCCCAATGCCATGATGATTGTATTTTACCTTCTCATTTATCCTAGACCAAGCAACCGCGAGGATGAACACAGCGCAGATGGGAGGTGACAGGTAGCTCGTTATTGACTGTATGTAGTCGAAAAGGCGACCTCCTTGAGCTGCTTGGATTATAGGGATCCACAGAATGCTGATTCCAACCATCACAAGAATAAAAACACTGCGACAAAAAGTACGGTGAGATAATTAGATGTAAAAGTAACATGCAAAAGGCGAGAGGAGAAAGAATTGCGAGGGGCGGGGGACAAAGGAACGGATAGGAGACAAACTGAGGACTATATAAACATTTATAAGCTACAAAGCACCTGGACAATCACTTATCTTGAATGGCGAATATGACAGGGAATTTGATCAAAACCAGGAAATTATTAAACACCTGCAGAAAGAGACAAAGACTGAACAGCAGGTTCAAGCGACCGAAGTGGTTCAAGGTGGTTTTAGAGGATGAAAAAACAAAATTGATAAGCTTATTTAGAGGAATGATCTAGAGGACGAAAGTATGGATCGGGTTAAAGGCCAAGTGTACGAACCCCCCCCCCCTTTCAGCCGCTGACTACTGGGGCCAAATAATAAATGGAATGCTAAGGTTCCAACATGTATTATCAAATTGCCTTAGAATGCAGGAGAAAGCGTCATAAATTTCAGAATTTCCCAGGGGGCATGCACCTCGACCTCCCTACCAAGGCCTGTGTACGGCACGCCTTCACTTGACCCTTCCCCTTTCCTGCATAGATCTTCCCCTGATCAAAAGGCCAAGAGCCCAAGAGGCAAATGGAGATGATAAAGACGCAATGAAGATGGAAGGACCAAGATGTAAATCGGATAGAAGAACCAAGATGCAAAGCAGATGGAAAGGTCAAGAGGCCAAGACAGTGAATGGAAGGAACAAGAGGCCAAGTAGATCGAAGGATCGAAACACCAGGTTGATCGAAGGATCAAACGCGAAGTTGATGAAAGGAACAAGAGCCAAGTGATGGAAACGACAGATGCATATCATAATTGGCTGAGGCACGTTATGAAAATAATGAACAAATACATTGACAGTCTGTTTGTACATATCGATAGAAGAGGGAGTTCATAAAAGTATACAAACAGCTTGAAGTGGCTGCAAATCAACTTGTCGAAATTGATGAGGCGTGAAAGAGTGAGGCATGGAAGGGAGAGAAATCAATTCGAGGAAAGGCGATGATACACTCACCGTCCACAAATCATCAGTTCTGTTTCGCTTGCACGTGGCCTGATCCGCCGCCATATGTCAATAGTAAATATGGTGCTGCTGCTGTTGAAAATAGACGTCAGGGAACTCATGAGGGCACTCAGCATAACAGCCAGCATCAAGCCGCGTAAACCTGGGAATAAAGAGCAAGCGCGTTCATTTGGATATTGTGACAGCAGAGAAGCCACAGGTTGCAACTGCTGAGACTTGTTTTTCTTTATGACTTGTATAAGGATAGCTTTGAGAAAGAGGTGAATTTAATTAATCAGGCAAAATTAGGAGCATGATATCTATTATGTAAGCTCATTCCTGTTTCGCCAACTTCGCCAGCTAGTTGATGAACCAACATATTCGCTCAAGTTTTTGAGCCACAAAATCCTTTAATAAAAACGCAATGTACACCGAAAAATTGCCTGGGTTTTAATTTTACCCAAGCAAAGGGTAAAAACTGCAACTACCCAAAATTGGGTTGTTCTATAACCAATTGTTTGGGTTAGAATTTCTGTTAAATTCAACCAAAAGGTGTAGTCATACAAGACCAAATTTAATTTAGTTTTGCATGACCACCGTTGGTTGAATTTAGCAGAAATTCTAACCCAAACAGTTGGTTAATATAACAACCCAATTTTGGGTAGTTGCAGTTTTCACCCTTTCTTGGGTAAAATTAACCCAAGCAATTTTTTAGTGTATATTAGCACATGTTTTCACATTACACTCTTCGTTGCATTGAAGCATGTTCTTCTTATCCCGAATATGCATAGTACAGAGTATCATGGATAAAACTAATAATCTTGAGTTGTATACCTGCAGGCATGACGTCTAGGACAAGTTTGGGGAATGCTGTGTTCGAGCATCCGGTCTCACTTCCGCATTCTGCCAGACAAGTTTCCTTCGTGGCACATGCTACTTCATTGGGGAAGAGTATGCGGCTTATCATGCCAGGTAAGACGATGAGAAACATAGGCAGAGTCTTCAAGAAACCCGCAAAGATCGTGCCACCTTTTGCGTGGGAAATTGACTTAGCAGCCAATGTACGCTGGACAATCACCTGGAAAAACAAAACAAAGAAAGATACTCCAAGTGTCCTTGCTCGTTCAAGAATTACATACGTCTCAGGTGATTGACATTTTTACCCAATTATAGCTGGAATAGCCTTGACTGCTCCTAGAAACGTTAGTGCTTCGAAAGTTTCCGTAGGCTTTAAACAAAAAACCAAAAACACCCAGATACTCGATAAATACTCGGTCAAAAGTTCAAAGTATATGTGTAAGCTACCTGATCAGTACACCAGTACCAGATGGAGGAGATAGTAATACCAAAGATCATTCCTGGCCATGGAAGGTCCGAGTTGACAGGATCCCTGAAGATATGAAAAGCATCTTCGCGTGGGAAGCCGCAAGTGGAATTCGGATTAGCCAAGGTGGTGTTGGGGATAGCTTGGGGGTACAGGATGTGTAGTTCGTCCCAAGAGACACGTTGGAAGCCTGATGAGCAAGAGGAGAGTATTTATCAATAACAACATTGATATACATGTGTAGCATATCTACATTAAACAGTGGTAGTAAATTAAGAATAATTTCTACACTGCTTGAACAAAATAGGCCTACATTTTCTTTGCATGAGATATTTAACAATTTGAAGTCTTTTGAACTTACTTAGTATCATAAGAATGAAGGTACCAATAACCATAACAACGGTCTGCAACGCGTCAGTGTAGATAACAGCTGATAAACCACCTGAATGGAACAAAAAAGTAATATTCTTTGAGTACGTTTTTTTTTTTTCAAATAAAGGTGTCAGTCATACCTAAATATCATTCAAACATCACTTCATTGAGCGTAAAATACAATGCATAGTTCTGTTTCTTACCGAAGTTCTTAAAAAAAACCTCATAAAATACTTAGAATTATGCACTGTGCCGAGAGACACAGAGAGAAAAAGCCGCGTCGCCGCACTACTTTTTGGGCACGCTCCATACCAGAAACCGGATACTTTTTTTGGGGGGGGGCCTTATGGCGCTATATCACACCAGAACCAATCTTTGTTTTGGTTTTGTGAATGTTAAATCGTTCCTTTCATTCGGACAGTGCCGTTGTCAATATGCCATTTAAACTGCCAACTTTGTCTTTGTCAAACACAGCTTGTCCGACGTCATGAGTAGAATAAAGCTTGATTGAGTAGAATAAAGTGTGCTCCTGTGCTTTTAGTATAATTGTTTTTCTTATGGATGTCTTTTGCATTTTGATTATTGTATTTTAAAAAGCTTTTGATATTGTGTTAGTGAATAGGAGCTAACGAAGTTACATAGAAATGTTAAATATTAAATGTTAAAGTTGAATAGGCAATTATTCTGTTACCAGCCACCGTGTACAGAGCGGTTATAGCCAGAAGCGACACGATGGCAACGTACAAGTTCCATTGCAGAGACTCCTGAATAAACAGAGCCCCGGCATACATATCAACCTGTCAACAAGAAAAGACAAGTTCAAAGGTTACAGGTTGCGCAACACAATCAGACTAAGATGGCATTCGACGGTGTGTGTAAATGATATATACTGTAAATAAATGGAAACTGAAGTATTTGGAAAACGTCTTACATTGAAGATGTGCTTGTATTTTACGCTGAAGACGAAAAAATGTCATTAAAAGTTCATTTGAATGGGCCCCACATTAACTTCATTAAACGAATATCAAATGACACGCAAAAACTGTGTTTAGCAAATAACCACTTTTTTAAACACTTTCCCGCAATCAGTTTGTAAACATGTTTATGATATTGATGGATAGTGTTTAGCCATTGATTATTGGCGTTAAGGAATTGGACACGGAATGTTTGGCTACTAAACATGTTTACAAAGTGATAGCAAGATTGTGGTTAGTTGCTCTGCGTTTTTACAGTGTACTGTGTACAGGAAAAGACAGCTGTTCAGGTTCACAGGGTCTGCGGATCTTCTAAAGAAAATTCGGGAGGGAGAAAGTCCCATTGAAGGCACGTCCTAAGACTTGTCCACAAAGCAGCTCATAAACTCACTTGAGTCCAAGTTCAAGGACCCCACTCACCGATATTTTGGTCAGTACAGAGAGCAGCAGTGCCAGGCAGGCAAGGTAGACACGAACACGCTGTCCACCAAAACGCCTCCGTAGATATTCAGGCATAGTAAAAACCTGCAATTTAACACATTGGATCTAGTCTGAAAACTTGTGTGCCAGCCACATGCCTTAAAATGATTAACTCCTTACTAATACTGTGCAATATAATATGGGGAAAAAGGGAGAAACATAAAACCAAGCAATTAGTACCTCAAACAGTAGCTCACATAGGGCCATTTTAATTTGATGTTATTAACAGCATGCATGCAATGATTGAACAAAACGATTTACCATTATTTCCATCCTAAAATTTCAAATTAATATGTTACAGTTCATCCTCATCATTGATATCATTTGATCCATGTCATCTTCAATGGCAAAATATCCTCGAAATAATACATGATATCCAATTTTAAAATAACAATAGATAAAACAATGAGAAAACCGGGCCTTCATAATTATTATATAGAATCCAAATGCATATCGTCCAAAACGTGTATAAACCCAGTCTCTGCATGGGTCAAGGCGGTCATTTCTGAAAGAAGATTGCCATCTTAATGAATACATGAATAGTGTTCAAAGTTCACCTCGCTTGATTACTGTTTGCTCGAGTATCGCGTCTCTAGCTCTACTTGATCTCAGTTAGCCATGGCAACCTACTTTGAAGTGAACGAGACCAAAGGCCTTGCGTGCCATTAAATTGATGATTATCTGGCAGTGTTTTGCAGCTTGGCATTCCACGCATGAATATATTAAATTCAGGTGATGATAGGCAGTGGCAATGTGGCCTCAAGTAGACGGCATGCTGTGCTTTTTAATCTTTGTCTCTATATGCAATTACTTTTAATTCCTCTTCAACTTATACCTAAAGTCAGTCATACATGATTAGATATATTGTGCTTTTTATATAAATACAACGAAGTGACGCCTACGGCGAAGGCACGCGTGAAGGTGGAAACAATTATAACCAAACACCAAAATATCCCACATGATACCAGCCAGCAATTAACTGCTGTAAAATTACTAAGCAAAATTAATCCATGTATTGACAATCACCAAAATGATCAGCATTGCATGCACACTGTTTGTATTTAATCTGGCTTTCTAATTATTTATGTATTGTAAAATATAGGTATTGGCTCTTGGCTATTACATAATGTTATTCTTTTCCCGTGGCAGAACTGTTTGGGGCCTTTTCGGTATTACTTCAAGTCCGTTTATGCGTCCGTAGGGTATTTCTGTTATCGGTAAGAATGAGAGTCTATAGTTACGTACCCCAGATGACATGTAGACGGGCACGAATATCCAGCCAAGCAGCAGAAGAATAAACATGGCCTGTTGAGAACCAGCAATTACAGTTATTGGTTACAATGAACGAGGTCAAACTGTTCAAAATCACTTCAATCAATATGCATACTCTGGCAATAGAGTGTACTACCTCCGTTTCGTAGATTCCAAAGCGAGGCTTAACTACCAAAGAGTACTTGTACGATAAAACAATCCAAAATTGGTTTATCGTCAATTGGTGTCATTTAAAATACAAACGTTCGGTCGTTCTTGTCTTCTGGCATCCGCAAAGACTCTTTGCGGAGGCGAATCTGGTCGCTGTATATAGTAGTCAGGTGGCTTAGATCTAATTTTCGACAAAGATCGTCAAACTTGGCAGATAGATTGGTGACACCTGAAATTCTTTTGGGAAGAGTCCCTAATTTGCATAAATCGTTAATCCCTGTCGTGTAATATATTTATTCCCATATTTGGGTATATTTCTATTTTTTTATTTTTTTAAATTTGTATTTTGGGAATTCTACTTACATATCTTACTCAAATGACATTTTCCAAAGCATATAAGTGACTGAATAGTAATGAGGACATAGTTACGATCCAAAATGGCTACTATTATGCCCTAAAATTGCGCGCATTTACCTTGTCTCCAGATATCATCAATTAGTCTTGCCAAACATCAGGACTGATGAACTTCAAATTCACCAAGTAGCTTACTGGTACAGTTACCCTATTAAAACCTTATGCAAAATCATGTGAACAATGATAACATTGTGATATTTAGCCCAGAAAACAAAAACTGGGAAAAAACGAGGTGTCCATAAATTAGGCTAACAAGTAGGTGAAGGGTTGCCTAACATGGGAGACTGGAACAAGTTCAAGGAAATTCCCAAAATTATTGTTGAGAAAACGTTTTGGCCTAGACAAAATTATTGTAAACAACAATAATCTCTTATTTGGGGGGATTTCGTTGAACTTGTTCAAGTCGTACTAGCCCAATTTACGGACACCACATTTTCTCCCCTTTTTGGTCCTTTGGGCTAAACATCAAGATGTTATCAATTTTCACATGATTTCTTTTGTTAGGTAACTGTGCCAGTAAGTAACTCTGTTCATTTGAAGCTAATCAATACCCACGTTTGGCGAGACTAGTTGATGATATCTGATTCAGTCAAAATGTTATTGAAGTAAGAATATGCAAGTAGAATCACCAAAATACACTCCCAAAAGAATTCAGGGTGTCACCCCTTCTAAATATCTTCTAGCTAGCTATAAGAATCTCTGCCAAGTTTGGTGTTGGACCATATGCCACCTGACTATAGTGAGTATGTTCAAAAAGCACCGGTCAGGCACCAACCTACATGGACCCATAAAAGGTTGTTGAAATTATGCTGCTTTGTATGACATCCCACGTACAAAAATATAACTGTAATGAATGATGTGATTGTGGTAAAAAAAAGCACCTTTTCAAACTTTTAATTCACATATTTGAGCTAATCCTATACAGGAATCCTTTAAACTACAGGGTGGTGCTAAAGAAGAAAACCCACTTTTGACAGGAATTTTAACCTACTTCCTACTTAACTTATCTGAACTGCTTTTTTTTTAAACTATGTATAGTGAAGTATAGCTCTTCAAAGTATACGTGGTGAAAAAATCTTTGAAAAAATCTTTGAAAAAAATCGCTAAATCATGCTAATTTGAATACAAGTCACCAAAATCACTGTTGTCCACGTGTAAGTCTAGTGTAGAGGATTTTTTGTGTCTTCAAATAAAGCTCCGGAGTTCAAGCGGCTAGAATAAAGCCGTCTGTGGACAAACAGGTTTGGCACAGGAGATTTTTAAACACCCGTAAATTATCTCTGAGACAAAATATGCATTTGCAATCACTTTTTCGTCACATATGTTTAAAAGTATGCTCAACAAGTACTAGGTGAAAATTGCTGTCAAAAGTGGGTTTCCTTCTTTTTGCACCACCCCCATGTATACAGCGCCACGTCAATAACTTACATTGAATTCGAAGGCACCGACAGCGAGTCCAGACGCGGCCCCCGTGCCTGCCAAGCCGATGAAATGACCACTACCGATGTTGCTAGCAAATAACGAGGCCCCTATGGGCCACCATACTATGTTCTTCCCTGCCAAGAAGTATCCCTTCAGTGTTCCGCGGGAGGATTGGAAGGACGCCTGCAATTAAATGCATGTAACACAAAAGTATTCATATCAAAAGAATGAAGGTTGCTCAAACAAAATAATACTTATCTTGACAACATGACCCATGTGGATTCGTGATCAACGTGAAGGAAAATTGACGCCGGGTAAAAAGTACTGTTTTGGAAGGGATGACATTCCGTTTTCCGGTTATAACCATGGAGGAATGAGAACTCCATGGTTTAACTGATTATAACCCATTTAACTGTCATACATTAAACTCTGTATGATGTAGGCTAACCGACCAGGTTTCTTGAATAAACCGAATAAGTAAAAAATAATAATAAAAATATCTCAAATGATAAGAAAGTGAGGGATATACAGTGTATATTCTTTTATCCGGTTTTCTCTCTATATAGGCCTATCTTTTTCAGTTTTATTTGTTTTCCAGAATTTTTCTGAAAGTCTGAGGATTTATGTACGGCAAACAACTTTGGCAACAATGACTATCTACATCTACATCTACGCGGGTACTCAGCAAGGTCCACTTCTGGATGTTAATGCTTTGAGGTAACCCCTTGGATGAGCCTGGTTGACATTGTCAGATTTGTTGAAAAGTGATACGAGCGAGGAAGAGTATTTAAAACAGGTTTGATTGTTCATGTATGAGATTTGAGGACCACCACACGTTAAAATGGCCATTTGCGTTTTTGCTTTCGAAGATGCTAGCAAGCTGCAGATCGAGCAACTACTATTTTGCTGCTTTCCGAAAAGTGGTCAGATCATAAAAACAAATCGCCACTTTTCGGCCGCCGAGGTAAAACTTTCTTTTTTGATGAGCAGCAAAATAGAACACAGCTGTAAACATTTTCGACCGGCTTTTCTGCTTTCCTGAAAGGAGAAAAGCAAATGGCCACTTTTCGGCCGCCGGTAAAATCTGCTTTTCAGCTATATTACAAAAGCAGAAAATGGAAACGTTTTTAGATCCGATTTTCTGCTCGTCGAGCAAGAGAGAAGCAGATGTCCACTTTTCGTCCGCCAGCAAAGGAGATAAAGTAAAACAGAAAAATGTATTTATTAAAATGTAAATCCTGCTTTTTTGGTAGCAGAAAGGCAGAAAACAGTAAAGATAGAACATTCGAAAACGTTCAGTCTGCCTTTTGTCGTCCTCAATACCAATGACCCTCATTTGAAGATAACTTAGTGACTTCATATCCAATAAAATCCAATACATGTATGTGAACAAAAATATATTAGTCTTGCATAGTTGATTTAAAGTTGTTATATTGACCCATGAAGGGCGTGTGCCCTTATTCGTTGTTTATTCTCAAACAAAAAAGAGGTGTTTGCGGCTTGCAAATTCAAACCATGCAAACAAAGCAGAGAGGTTCATAGCGTTCTGTTTGTCCTGGAGGTCAAACCAATAGTGTTTCCCATGGTCGAGTTATACAGACTAATCTATATAGGCACGAACTATCACTTGTATCACGAAGGCCCCCTTCAATGCAGGTGTGGATCGGGGGGGGGGGGGGCAAACCCCTCCCCCCGCTCTGACCTTTTTTTATAACAATGTTAGTAATAATCATGTCCGCCTGTCTGCAACAATTGGATATAAAACAATTTTGACGAGCCTGACCCCCAGAGAGACAATTTTTCTGTACGGATACAATGAAAGTCATTAAGAAACAATTGCAGAAACTTGACATGTTAACAAACATGCATTTTTGACAAAGCCTCAACATCATTTACAAGTGGAAGCATATTTCTTCCCATAACACAGTTGCAACCGATTTCAGAGTGTTTCCACCACCCACCGAATGAACTGTCTGTCGGCCTGTTCTGTCTCTATTAAATGTGTCCTTTTTAAACAAATCACATAGTGATGTGTGTGTGAATTGTTTTCGTTTTGCTGACAGAACGCACACCTTTTTGGTGATCGGTGGACAGAACTTTAAAACGGTTGTTGTGTTTAAAATTCCGTAACTTGAAAAGGGCTTGTTTTCAGGCCAGAAATCGCAGTCAGAGATTTTTTTTCTCGCAATTTTTTGATGAAATATGAGTCGTCCATCCTTCCTCGTGCCGTACAAGTGGTTTGGAGAAATTTTCAAAACCTCGCTTCTTTATAGGGTGCAGACCAGTAAATCGGTCCGAAATTGCCTGCGCCGGCCAAATCACGATTTGCATGCCCTCAAAATCTTCGGTATTTGAGCATGCTGTGGGCCATGAACTTGAGGGTTTGTAAAAAATATGGGTGGAAACCGTGCACAGGACTTGGAGCTTGCAGTTCTGTGTAATTTTGATGTAATTTGGACCCTAAAAGCGCTCTATTTTGCAATGGAATGTAGCCATCGTTTTTCAAAATGGCGATGGGCTTCAGGACTATTTTCAGGGGTGATCATCTTCAGATGGAAATTTCTCATAAACGTCATCAGTTGACCCCCCAAAAATTGAAAAGAAAATGAAAGATGATGAAATAAGCTTTAATTTGATATGTGTCTCGAACACCTTGGAGAGTTCTGAGTATTTTTCCCGAATTTTTGAAGTGGGAGCATTTACCATTGGGGTCTATGGAAGTTTATTTACTGGTCTGCTACCTGAGGTATCCCTATAAACTATAGCGATAACATTGTACTACATTTGCATTTGTTTGTACTGTATTACATTATAGTGAGCAGTTATAGTGCTCAACGGTTGCACAGTATCTGTAGACCGATTGGCTTACTAGTGTTTGGATCAGAGTTCTGTCGCTGTCTCAAGCGGGCAGAGATATCAGATGGTACTTTGCATCCAACACAGGCCTTGCTGCTCGCGCGCGGGACACACGAGCCGAAAAAGTTTTGTAAGAAAATGTAAATATGTGAACATGCTCCTTCTTCCTTACAATGTCAGAAACTGATGCTTAACAGCAGGGTAATGTGAACTTACATGTAGCTATTTTAGCCCTTTTTGTCAAATCAGCTTAAGAACGATTGGGTGTATTGAAAGAGGGCGGGGTCTGTTCCATATCATGATTACAGGCTAACAACACTTCACCTGATCCTATCCTCGTCGCGCACACCAGAAAGTTTAAAAGGAGCAGCACAGTAGCAGCCTAGCAAGTGTTTAATACAGTGATATCGGGTTAGTAGGCCTACATGCCTAAAGGTTTGCAGTCAAACCATGCAAAAGTAAAATAAACAACAACAATAACACGAGTACAGTTCCAAAAAGGCGTCACAGACGACAAAAAGACAGCGACACTCTCCTATCATGAGAGGGGGATGAAAGGCTAAAGTGAGGGTGAAGGTAGCTATATAATGTAGGCCTAAATACATTATGTCTGCAAATTCCCCTTCATTATTGAGCTAAAAATCACGTCAACTGAAAAATCCTCATGCAACCACACCTTATTCAGATAGCAGTCGTATGAGCAAACTACTGTTTTCAAAGCACTTCACGAGTACTTGTAGTATTGATGGGTAGCGTAAAATACAGTAGTCGGTGCCATAAAACACCTTGTTTTACAACCTGTGAGATAATAAATTGGATACAGGTGCCATGCGTAGATTTCAGATAAGGGTTTCTTATTGTTGACAACTTTACGTCGCTACAAATGGATTTTTATACAGGAATTATATACATTATGGTTGGGCCGCAAATAAGTCTATATTTGTTAAGTCATAATTCCGTAACTCAATATGTGCTGATATTTTTCGTTCGATGTCGTATTCAAAAGCTAAACTAGTAACTTTTGTAGTGCTAGCAAAATACCAATTTAAACAAGAATTTGTATTTGTCGGGGTGCCCTCTTTTTCCCCCCATATACAGCCTACCAGGACTTTATCATTTTTACTTGCCTGTGCGGGTACTAGTCAGAACATAGGGTTATAGCCCTATGGTCAGATCACGCGTGGGTGGTTAAACATTGTGTAACCTCTTCAAGTATATAGAAAACGGAAGTTAGTGTTTCTACGCATGATTAAGTTTAAGCATTATTGCGAGACGAAACCGTAGGCCTATCCAAAAATATCCAAAGATTTGTTTTCGATGTGTTAGTCAATGAATCAATGCGAGTTGGTACAGCAAAATGTCGCCATAGGTAAAGCTGTGAGTAATCCATTCAAAATCGACTGATCAATACATCGATAAACCAAATCCGTCCACTGACCGAATAGAATGATCAATCCCTAATGCACAGATGCTGCTGGACTGAAAATTGATAAGCTTGAGCCACCGTAGTATTTAATGATCTTCACCGAGGCACTCTAATTTTTTTAATTAAGAAAACAACTGCTTTCGAAACTTCGAATGATAAATACAATTTGTAAAATGACATCTGTGTTTAATATATCCTCCAAACTTGATCATCACTGTCAATTGATTATTAAAACTTTCAGATTTCAAATTTCCTCTGAGTACAACGGTGGATTACCACTGTAAATCATGTACCGTCACCATGCACCCAACCTCGTCCCTAGTGCTTACTTTATTTCCAACCTCGTTTCCAATAGTACAAGCCCTGGATAGGAAACTTTCTTCCGGTATCCTGATTCGATACCGCAATTGGCTAGTAATGGATTTGTATCGTGTACATGGTGTTATTATTCACAACGTGCAGTACGTATTTTCGCGATCATTCGTCCACGCCTTCTCGAAAATACTAATTTCCTTTCCAATTTGTTCATATTAATATGAAATATGATACTGCATGTTGTCTCGATAAGATCGTAACAGTTTAATTTTTAAAATCGTGTTTTCGTAACTCACGCCGTGCTCGCGCTGCGACGCATTGACTCTGCTTTTACCCCAGACACCGCATACAAAAACAAACGCTAATGTAACGCATATCCAGGCACCAGACTGTTCCTCATTTGCATACGTGTTCAAAAATCTTGCACATGCAAATGATCCAATACCAGGGTGAGAGAGCAGGTAGTGATGGGCGCGTACTGCTCGACATCCTGGGGACGAGGTTGCCATGCACATCCCTCAATACGTCTGGTCAGAGCATGGAGGTATGGTCAGAGCATGGAGCTCCACAGTAAGAGCCATAGTATTATGCAAATTACCCGTTCATACAGGCAAGACACAGCGGGCGAAACGCACAAAGGCCTATCTGGATATACATTGTTGGCGGTATTCCTCAATGCGCAAACTCATGACAAGCCTCCGTACACGCCTTCCACAGTTACGCAACCAGACTGCTTCATACAATGAAAGTGCCACGGCTACCTAAGCTGTTGTTTGTTGACAGTATGTATACATCATGTACAGGCTATTCCTTCCTCCAGGGATAAATGTACACACAATGTCGATTTTCTTGCTGAATTATACGAATAACAGTATTATTGTGTTTAAGCATTATTGTACTGGGACCAACAGATCACGGAGAAAACAGTTTGAGCATGTGATTGAACATGTGATTAACAACCTGACGAAATTCACAACCTGACGTTTACTCCAAACGTTTGAATTAGTGACAGCAAGTTGAAATCATCATGGAGGAAGGAATAGACATCATTCGAACCGGTGTTTATATTTGAAGTCGTGCAACGTATAAATTTAATATTGATTACGCCAAATAATGAACACGTTGCTTGCCAATTTGTTCGATTCTCTTTTGAACTTGGTTATCCAAAGAAAGTGACACAATGAGATCTTTCTGAAAATGAATTGAATTGACGTCATTCGCATCAGACTTTTTTATGTGCATAGTGCGTGGAATCAATACTCGTTTGTTTACGGCATAGGTCTGGTTTTAATTAGCATTGACGCAGATGTGTCGTCCTGATTGTTTTATTCTCCAAACGAATTTTCAATGTGTATTTTTGTTTTACAAAACAGCAACACCTTTTCTCTTGTTGGCGTCTACAACCCGGGATGGGAGGGGGGATTTTTATTTGCTTTTAGTGCGCCTGCAATACAAAACCTTGCCACCTGAATTATTTTCGGGTAGCAAAAAAATCGAAATGTTGTAAAGTAGGCTACTTTTGCCATAACGAAACGTTGGGCTTTTGATGACGAAATAACAGGTTGATTGCTTGAAAAATAACGAAAAATCAAAACAAAACAGCGATTCAAATAGTTTAAGAATTACAAGGTTTTAGGCAAAATAATCATTTACGTATAGACAAATTGTTGGTTTTCGGTAAACAAAGTGCAGATTGTAAATTGGAAACCTGTCCACCAGAATGGAGATGTGCCCCAACGAGTGAGCCCATAACCGATGCCGTTTGAAAACAGTCCCGTATTGTTTCCTTGGCATTTAGGTGTGTGGCATTTTTTGCAATGCTTTTCGTGGAGATCAGTTGTGAAAGTAACAGATTGGCCAAGTGCGTCAAAATGTGGCCCTCTTTACGTTGGGTTGCGTAGGCAGCGCGGCCCCCACAGGCCTGCTGCTCCTCGAAACAAAAATGGTCTCGCTGCTCTCTGCTTTGACAACATCACCACTAACAAACTTTACAAACCTTGAATAAGACGTTTAGCTTATGAAAAGACCACAAGGTTTACATAGAGACACACCCATTAGTGTACATACAAATATACACGTACATGAAGGTCTTCCAATCCGTTATGAATAACTCAAGCTCGTGCTTTGCGCACAATGACATGGACTCAACAAGAGTAGGCCTACTTTTGAGAATACTCATACTCGCACTCGCACTCGAATATGAAAATACTGGGACTCATATTTGCTCGAGAAGCACAGGCCTATTCCATATCGCCAACATCAAAGTGCTCGTTCTCGATAATACGGACTCGGGGGGAAATCGAGTAATTCAGCACTAGGACGAATGGAAAGAACATCTACACACTATTTCTATGCAGTTTGGCTTTTATTCAAGAAGTCTTGCTGAAAAGTAGTCCACAACATCCATGTTGCTGAATTGGTGGTTCATTTTCCAGCCATTTCTTGCAATTTTGTTTTCACTTGAGTACTCCATACTGGTACTTGTACCCGGTGGTCCCAGTACTCAGACTTGGCTTCACAAAAGTTGTACTCATGTCCAAGTACTTGGACTCATGGGCCTACATGTACATGTACATGCATCGTTCTCAACTGTCAAAGTACTCCAAGTGGTTCTCGATAGTTTGGTACATGTACTTGTACTCGGATAAAAGTAGGCCTATATACTCGACTGCGCCATTGTGAAATACATGAGGACAATGTGCGGGTACGCGATACAGTATGTAGCTCGAACACAAATAATGACATTGTACGATGCACATTGCCCGAAGTGTGCCAGATGCAACAACCACGCAAGTGACTTGTGATCATTTCGAGCACCATTTTCCGAACGCTCGCGTGTCCCGTTTGCGTACCATTTCAAATGGTTTTTTAATTTTTTCAAAACTGTAGGAAATAAAGTTGATGAGGAATTTAATAAAACGTAAAGGTATGAAATTGCTGAAACTTACATAAGTACATAAATACCGTATTCAATAATTACACAGCTGACTTAACGACTTAACATCTTCGCCTGCTCACAATGTCTTCCTATCCTATTACTAGTATTAGTGAACAATCTCTTTTGGCGCTGATAAGCAGTTCCGGTTAATGAGCATAAGCCTTCAGATTTTCTGAACTTAATCCGGGATGTCTCATATTTCGCCATTATTTTTGGTCCTTGAGGACCACTATACATCTTACTATACTAATGAGGTTGTAAACAAATATCTTGCGATATATTAATTAACCGATAACAATTGTCATAACAGAAGGGAAAATCGGTGCAGGCATGGAAGCCTCAAAGGTAATAATTTATGCGAGACTCTTACAAAATAATGCGTGCAGTCTAGAACGTCAAACGCAACTGCCATGGTAGATGCCAAGTAATCAATATTCGTTTGTGTATGTACGCATTCACATTTCTTTATATGAATGCTGTTAGACTAATAAAAGGAATGAGGTCTTTCTTCAACATCACCAAAATGTGTGAAGTAAAATACAATTCCCGAATCGCTTCCCCGACGTAATCAATAATCTAAGACTTACCCATAACCCGACGAGCAGAACGAAGAGAAAATAGGCGCAGATAACAATGATGTCTACCACATTTAACTGTAGCGCAGCCATATTTCACACCACTTCGTATTGTTCTGAACAAAACAAGTGTTTAAATGAGTGCAAATTTGATGGAGAAGCTGGATCTCTCGATGTCTTTCTGAAGGTGAGGAGGTTAATCGGACCGTTATGTGCTGATGCCACGTTCACAGTCTGTCGGCACTTGGCACATCTACTGGCACCCGTACATGTACGTAATACGTGTGTAACGGTATCGCATACGAAAAGCCGTTACTGGTCCGTGACAAAGATAAGTGTGCATGCGTAATGATATGTTACGTAACCACTGTTCAATGAGAGACTAGCAAACAGCAACGCCCACGGAAGTACTCGTCTGCTTTGCCAACCAATGTCTTTGGGTCAACAGAGGTCGTTGCTCATCAGATTTGCGGCTGTACTCTGAAGACGCCCAGGCTAGAAATTCCAGTGCTTGGAAGATTTCCTGTGTTATTCTGCTGATTAACGAATTTAGGATCGGAGTGGTTATCTCATATACATTTCCGTGTTATCTCCTTTTTTTGCAGACAGTGCAGTCCTGGACCTCCGACGGTTGAAGCGCTCGTCCTGTCATACATGTACAAAATGTACATGTACACCAGCTCGTCTGCAGTAACTAACAGTTATATTACGAGAAGCTAACATTCCCAACACAGGGAATTCAACTCGAAGTTGACCTGACACTGACGCTGACCCTTGATCGAGGCCGTGAGCAGACCCCGCCACACGCCCACCTGATGCAATTCAACCCCAACAACTCGGTCGTTACTCCAGTTACACGGTAAACATCGCGTCCCATGGGTTGGAGGACAAGGTTATAATGGTATTTAAAGGTGGTGGTAAATAGCGATTATAGAAAATATGCAAAAGCTCATTATAGAAAGAAGGTACATGACAAGATGCCAAACAAAAGTTATTGTCTTCCGCATTAATGGTTTGGAAATCTCAGCTCTCCCCCAACACGGATGCCCTCGCGATCGATGCGGATGAGCCTCATTTCATTTTGCTTGTCAAGTTTATACACTCATGTTTTTCCCATGAGTTATGGGTGGATGGTACGAATCACACCATTCGCAACTGCGGGAAACAGACTTCGACCCCGGGGTCGTGACACCACCGAGGTGGAATTTGGCAGCTATATAATGTTCCTCTTAGTACGGCAAAGAGAGAGAGCCTTTAAAACTGAATTACAAGGCTTGCCATGGGTATGGATCGTGTCGGCCTTCTCAAGAGATGATAGATTGTGTTATTTACAAAAGGCAAAGTTCAGGGCAAATCAAGAGAAAAACTCAGATTTGAATCAAGGCAATAGGATCCTTAGGGCGTTCAACCTAATAGAGCCTCTGAGACAAATATCATTAACATAAAACATGATCATATTGAAGTGTTTTAATGTGCATTGCTCGTGGATGTAAACATTGTGTCGGTACTAACAATGGTATGTACTATAGAGCAAGGATCGACCCTTCCCACGACAGAGACTATCAAGGGCGGATCCAGAACACAATTTTTTTTGGGGGGGGGGGGCCAAAATTTTTTTTGGTCCCCCCAAAAAGTGGGTCAAACAAATTACGGCGTGGGGTTCGGGGCCCGCTTAAGGGCCCCGAAAAATTGTTGGATTCTAGATGCTCTGTGGTGCGATCTGAGGCAATTTCTGACCACTTTAACTAATGTTTTTTTTTGAGGAAAAGATGGTGGTGTACTCATTGCCTGCCTTTATTGCGATGTCACATAAAAAAAAAATTGGTTTCGTTTTTTTTTGGGGGGGGGGGCATGGCCCCCTTTGCCCCCCCCTGGATCCGCCCTTGGGGACTATTCAAATCCGACGATGATTAACATTATGTAACACAGAATTGCGTAGAAGCTCGCTCTGTCCGTATTTTGTGCACAGGCTGACACGATAACCAGCATTTACCAGCACGTTGTCGTAAAAGTTGGTACCTCCATACTTTAAAATGGAACTTGCGGGTGCAAACCAGTAAATCGGTCCGAAATTGCCTGCGCCGGCCAAATCACGATTTGCATGCCCTCAAAATCTTCAGTATTTGAGCATGCTGTGGGCCATGAACTGGAGGGTTTGTAAAAAAATATGGGTGGAAGCCGTGCACAGGACTGGGAGCTTGCAGTTCTGTGTAATTTTGATGTAATTTGGACCCTAAAAGCGCTCTATTTTGCAATGGAGTGTAGGCATCGTTTTTCAAAATGGCGATGGGCTTCAGGACTATTTTCAGGGGTGATCATCTTCAGATGGAAATTTCTCCTAAACGTCATCAGTTGACCCCCCCCCCAAAATTGAAAAGAAAATGAAAGATGATGAAATAAGCTTTAATTTGATGTGTGTCTCGAACACCTTAGAGAGTTGTGAGTATTTTCCCCGAATTTTTGAAGTGGGAGCATTTACCATTGGGGTCTATGGAAGTTTATTTACTGGTCTGCTACATTGCGGTCGCTGGCAAAGGTAATTGTACATGATGGGGAGCAATAAATAACCGTCTGATATTTTCTACACAAACCCCCGGTGTAGTGGTTTTTGCGTAGAGCTTTTAAGATACCAACTTTAAGGACAATGTGTTGGTAATGTTGGCACGTTATTTCTTTTTCACGTCATGCGATTTTTACGCGCTAATTTTCCTATTGGAGGGGTCAACTGTCAGGCTTTGTTTCCGTCAGTTAGGCGTGACATTTGTCAGTTGCAGATTGGGGGGGGGGGGGGGTTCGTCCTCCTTACCCATTTTGTTCAACGATTCATTTTGCCCAAACGAGGACGTTCTATCAAAAAAGAAGCTTCCCACGTGTGCTTCGTGTCCACACTCCCTAATGACTCAAGAAATGAAGCTCAGCCCCTTTGTTTAAAACACTGCATGGCGTAGCTCCTTAAATGTAAGGTATTGTAGAAGCATATGGAGCTAGAAGCGTCAATATAAGCCACCTCTTGTGGCATGGTCATATTAAAGGTTACATGGTGCAGCATTATGTTTTTGTTTTGTCTCGCACAAAAGATGCAGACAAGTAAATAGGCACAACATTTTCTATGCAGGCCAAATAACGATTTGCATCCTCCAAATTCTCCGGTATAGCATTTGTAAAAATGAAGATGTGAAGACGACTGCGACTAGCTCTTATTTCTGTGATATTCGGATGAAACTTAGGCCCTAAAAGTGCTCTATTTTGCAATGGAAAGTATCCATCCTGTTTCAGAATGGCAATGTACTTCAGGGTGGAATGGAATTTTCTCCCAAAAATCATCGGTCAATCTCCCCCCCCCCCAAAAAAAAATGAGCAGAAAATAAAAGATGATGAAAAGTTAATGCATAGAGACCACAGTATATACCGTGGTGTCACACTTTCGAATGACATTTTATTCAATCACGGTATATGTGGCCTGAGGTAGTCATTATGCTCTCGTCCCTTGGCTCTGAGCCAGAGCCAAGGGAGCAAACCCCAACAGCAAACCGTGCCTCGTGGCAGCACGGGGGCGAACGATTGCTAGGAAACCCCGGCATCCTCCGGCTAGCCACTGTAGGGTCTAAAGTTCATGCCTGTTCCGGCATGATGCCGGTGCGAGACAACTCTTGCTCCCCGAGAGAGAGAGAGTGCTGATGGTAACTTAATTGCAAAAGCTATCTGCTCTTCAACATTCTTGCAAGCAGCTTTCATGAAAATGTACAACCGCACCTCCATACCGGCTCAGTCGTCGCCCGGTTTACCCCGAGGACCACGCTATTCGGCAAGAACTTCCGTCGACAGTGACAAATCAGCTATAAGAAGTAAAAAGATAAAGAGAAAAAAAATGTCTCTGAAGATACCTCAGTGGAACGTTAGGATGCTTCTCGACAGAGAAGCAACCGACAGACCTGAAAGATAAATACAGCATTAATTGGTAGCGATGGAGCTGGAGAAATACCAAATTGAAATTGCTGCACTATGTGAAACATGGTTTTCAGAGTCAGGCGGACTCAATGACCTGGAATGTTCATCCTTCTGGAGTGGCAAGCCTGAAGGAAAACGTTCGTAGAGAAACTGGAGCTGGATTTGCCATCAGGAATAAGACATAGTATCAAGACTTACAGAAATTCCTATATGTGACCATGGAGGAAGGAATATCTATTCCTTCCTCCATGATGTGACAGTGTGGCAGGGCCAAGTTTTCCTTGTATGTTTTCATAGTGTATTAAATAGGAGTAGCTCCCCTTAGAAAAGAAAATCATTTTAGTTGAAGTTTAGATGTCCCCCCCCCTCTTTTCCTGGTAGTGTGACCCCCTGTTTGTTTATTTTAGCCCACAAGTCCCACCATATAAAAGCTGCCACATTGTCATGCCCGAGTGATTATTACCCAGCAGACCAGCAGTGAGACAACTTAACATCATATAGTCATATATTTCCTCCTACCTGAAGAGTGTCTTCCTATAGCTATTTCTTTTGTCTGCTAGTCCAGTCATTGGTTTTTAGTTCATTCCTGTGCTTTTAGAGTCATTTTCCTCTAGTGCTATGTGGGTTTCATTTTGTTTCGCCTTTTTTCCTCTGGTTTTTATTCTTTTTAACTTAGTTCTTTATCAAATTGTTCTTTTTTTTATCCTTGGCAAATTCTTTTGAGTGTTTTATTCGTTGTTGATCCTGATTGAGATTTTTTGCCTCGAAGTATTTCTGGAAACTAGTTTTTTTTGCGCTTAAGGATAGACATTGTTTTTTTGTTTGTTGGAAGTTTTTTTGAGACTAAATTAAATTTGTGAGAAGTCTATTTTTGTTTCCTTGATTCCTTTTTTTGTGTGTCCCAGTTTAAAAAGCTAAATCGCGACATAATCAGTGGAACCAGGTTTTTTTTTACGCCGGCCAAATCACGATTTGCACAAATTCCGGTATTGGAGCATTTTGAGGGTCGTGAACTTCAGGATTAAAAAAAAAAGAAGGGTGGAGGCAGTGCAGAGGACTGTGAGCCCATATTAGTGTAACATTTGGAGTACATTAGGCCCTAATTAAAATTGTTTAGTGGAGCGAAATAGGCGTCCGTTTTCAAAATGGTGACGGGCATTTTGAAAAAGGTTCCCCATCCACAACATGGGTAAATAGCGCCACAGTTTCGGACCCAAATGCATCCAAAATGCAGCATACAGAGGCGGCAGTGCCATTGTCTTCAAGTCTCCAATTGAGTCCCGTTATGTAATAATTTGAGTAACCATTTAATGTGTTCTTATTAAGAACACATTCCTCCATGGTATCTACTTCCTTGCTCTGCAGTCTATGCTTTTATGCTGAGCTCGGCGTGCGGAGTTTTGGCCTATTTATTGGGGGTGTACCCTTTAACCGTCGATCGTACAAATTCGTACGATATGAATATGCATTTCGAAACTGATTTTTTTAAAACTAAAATACTGGACTACCCTCGTTAACGATAACAATTAAATAAAACAATATAGATCACTAAAAAACCTGACTATAATGATCCCCTTCTCAAAAATACAACTGAGGGTGCACTGATCATTTCCAAAATTCACAGCAATGTCGTTTATTAATTACAAATCGCCTTCCACAAAAATAATATGTACATGCTTTCCTTTACGCAAGATGTTTTCTAATCCTAACTTTGAACTTACAATTATTTAAAACATGCAAACAATACAAACTTTACGACTCCACCCATTATACATTCGTGCGGCACCCGCCAGCTAGGTTTGTTAGATCAATGGTTACAATGCATGCGCTGCACCAAGACTAGCCTCCTGCTGCAGACGCGTGTGTACAGCGCCCTCATTCGCCTATCGCGCAAATTTCGAATTTCAAAGAGCTAGCACCAGCTAGCTCGAGCCACAGCTGCGCGTCCTTCGTTGTTTTTGGTTGTAAAAAAAAGTGTGCCGAGTGCCGGTTGTGCCGACTAATATTAGACGATATACGGTACGGTGAGCTTCTTTCTCGTATTTGTAGATATTTACTATATAAATACTTAGACCTTCACAAACTATGGAGGGTCGCGGATATGCTGGGTTTAACTGGGAACCAGGGCCCAATTTCATTTATGCTGTGAACTGGGCCCAATTTCATTTTCATCATTGTTCATAACCTGATAACTGTCTCTCTGCAGGACAGTGCTGGTAAGCCCCATTATGATTACTAGGCCTTAAAGGGAATGTACATCATTGGCTTTTGCTGTAATTTTCAGAAATGAAATATTTGAGGGGTTATTATATAGTAAATCAAATTTTGTTACACTGGCAATGACTGACATGACCAGTGTTGACTGACATGTTTGAAGTTTTGTGTACGAAAATGCTGGAAAAACCAAGAAAACAAAAATGTTCAATTTGTCTGGTTCCCTGACTCCATTGAAGATGAAATGGATCAATTTATAGATGCTTGAAAATGTAAGGTAAGAAAACCATACTCCTAGAACTACTCCTAGAACTATGAGGCTCCCGTAGCCTCATAGTTCTAGGAGTAGCCTCATAGTTCTAGGAGTAAGAAAACCAGTCTAGCTGGCCTGCACCTGTTGATGAATGTAACCAATAGCAATCAAAATTTGGACTAAAAAAAAGGTAAATTTGGAGCAGTAGTTGAAGAATAGTTAGGTTTTTCCAACTGGTCGGCCGACCACTGTTGGAAATTTATACAAAAATAGGGCCTACCGGAAAAAATTCCGTACTCGGACGTCACTTTTTTCAATTAATTTTCTAGCGCCAAAAGTTACATCTTTTATGGTTATTCCTCCACTTTCCCTCCTCGAGTCTCACCCTCTCCTTTCCTTAATTCTATTTATTAATCAGTCAGTTACTTCACCGGGATTCGAACCTCTGACGCTTG
>JASAOE010000714.1:0-40041 GCA_029964075.1 Patiria pectinifera
ATCTGACGTTGTAGATTCCCCTTCAAGTCAGCCACTGTCACAATAATCTCATCTCCCGTCTTATCGAACTTTGCAAAGGCCACCAGCAGTAGTGTCTTGCCTGAATTAAGCGTTCAAGGGGCTGAAAATTTCAAGAAAAAGCAGATGCAAGTCTTTCTGATTAACTGATTGCCTGAGATTGTTTTGTTTTGTTTATTTTGAATCCACTAAAAAGATGTCGCATGTAATTCGCCTCCCTTACCTGTAGAGTCTCCATGAACTCGTCAATACTCAGGGTTCCTGAGCCGTCCCTGTCCATTGTGCCGAAGATGTTTTAGTTTCATCAAGTAGCATATCACGCCAATATCGCGAACTCCTTTCTCGAACTCCCCTCCAGATTCAGCCAGACGGCTCCGTCGTCGTCCATGATACGAAACGTCCTGTACATGTACAATACAAACATTTTTCAATGATTCATTAAGTCCCGCCCCATGACGCTTTGAGCAGTCAGAGCATTGGTTATTCTCTGGCGTGTGCACACACGCGCGCGTCAGTATGACGCGCGCGGCTAGGTATTATCCGGTTCGTTAGCAAAAACGTCATGCACGCGCGCGCCACGGATTGCAAGCCCATTGGACCAAACTCCGTTGCCTTTTATTCCGGTTTTCTTAATAGCGAGTGGGCGTGGTTTAAACTGAACCGACGTTACTGACGAACCGGACACGTGTAAAGTTCCCACTGGGCGCGGATTAACACTCATTGTTGCCGTGCCTCTTTAGAAAAAGGGTTTTATTCCTTTTAGATGAAACTATGTTTACCCTGTGGGTCTGACTTTATACTAATTGCCTTATTTTAACACGTGATGTCTCTAACCCATAGCCACGCCCATATTAAATTTAGTGAGATAGCACAGAATGTTGTGTGGAGAAATCAATGGACCGATCAGTAAAGCTCCGCCCAGTGCGCATGTGGGCAAATTAACACGTGCTCCTCTCCAATGCCACGCTGCATTTTCCTTTCGCGCGCATCATACGCGCGTGCACACTATGTCGGACTTTTGTGCACGCACGTCGGACATAAGTCACGAGCTGTGATTGGTCAGAACACCATGGGTGGTGCTTACTGGATCGGTCAGCTGGGCCTTCATACCCTCGCTAACAACTGACTGTTCACGTTCCTTTCAGAAGTTTTCCTCGGTTGCTCCATTTTGCTGGTTGGACTAGTCTCAGGCGCCGTTTATTCTGCAAATGATGGTGTAAAAATCGAAACAACTTTATTGTGATCAAATTGAGGCTGCACAAGACCATTGTTAAACTTGTTCTTGGCTTCAGAATCTAGGCTGTTATGGTGAATGATTTCGGATTATTCCCTACACAAGGTACATCGAAAGACGTCTGATGATAGTTTTACGGTGGCCCATCGATGAACAAAATGACAGGATAAATCCATAATTCCTGGTGCTATCCTCTTGAAATTTTAATCACTCAAATACCAACAAAATTAATCATTTTGTCGTGGTATAGGCAGAAACCAGGCTTTGCCTCAAGTGGATAACGCATACATAGTCGAGTTTCTCAGCGCAATGTCCAGAAACGTTTATGGAAAGAATGTTGCAGCCTAACGCCTTTTTTCATCGTAATCATCTCAAAGAGGTCAGTCATTGCAAAAATGTTGAGAAGACACGAATCTAGGAAGCTGAAACATTTCCGATTGTATTAGAAATGCTCTGAAAATGTTCTTAAACTCTCCATAATTTGTACACAACCGCTAAAGTAGGCGTCTGGATACTACATTCTTTTTCCACGATGAGGAAACAAAAGGATTTCTAACAAGGTGGGAAATGTTTCTCAGTCAGATTCATGTCTTATCATCATTTTTGCAATGGCGGACCTTCATTTAGATGATATATGAAGGAAAAGTGGCGTCAGGTTGCAACAATTTTCCCAACTTTTCCCCTTTTTCGTCTCACTATTCCTTATCAGTCTTCTAATTATTAATGGGTTATATTATAGCGCCAGAACACCTTTTTCTCGATATTGGCGTCATACGATATAGTTTAACTTGAAATATACTCACGCCACAGCTGGAAACGATGCAAAAAGGCGTGGCTTTCGAATAGCGATTTGCCGTCGTACAAAGTGGATTCTGTGTGCTCTCTACTTTTATCATAACTAGTGCAGGGCCGTTGAAATTGTGCCTGTTCGGAAGGGACGAACTGCTCATACAAACAACGCACACGATTCAATTGTGTTATAGCTTTACCATTATTTACTACGGATGGCTGGCTTTGAATGATCGAAAAGACCCCTCACTGGCTTGGTATTTCTAATCCAGACAGACTTATTATTTACATGCAAAGCGAGTTTCAGGGTAACCGTTATCATCAACCTCGTCCCCAGGGTGTCCTAAGGCTGTACGAGCCACCACTACCTGCTCTCTCACCCTGGTATTGGATCATTTGCATGTTAAGATTGCGAACGATGCAAATGAGGAATAATCTAGTGCCTGCCTGTGCGTTACATTAGCGTTTGTTTTCTGTACGATTATTACCGGAGTAAAAACGGCATTATTAGTAGCGCCGTGAGTTGCTGAAAACACGATTTATTTCATTCAAATGTTGCAATCTGACTCCTTATTATGCAGTATCATTCATATTAATATGAGCAAACTGGAAAGAAAGAAGGAGTATTTTTGAGAGGCGTAAGACGTTAAAATAACAATTGACGTGAAAAACACGTAATGCGTTGGAAATGACAACACCAACTGCAGTATAAAATCATTGCAGCAAATTGCGGTATCGGAATCGGGATACGGGAAGAAAGGGTTTCCTATCCAGGGCTTACTATTGGTAGTTCGAGATAAGTAAGCTACCAGGACGAGGTTGCGTTATCATCTATTTAGAGTTCATCGTCCGATTACACGTCATCGAAAAAAGACAACATTCAGCCGACCCAATCCAAAGCCAGTAACTTCACCTGTAGAGGGCGCGGTACCCAGTGCGAATATACCTTGTATTTTGAATTACCCTTTATTGTTATCAAAATTGCATTTAATTATGAAACATAAACAATCATGGATCTGAGTAGCAAGCACCAACAAAATTGAGGTTTTAATAAAGGACAAAGAAGCTTCGTTTATTCTTAAAGCCTTTTATCCCCGTTTTGCGGCACCCAAGTGAATGCTAACGCCAGTTCAGTATAGACATAGAGCTATATTAAAGTTGCTGCCAAGCTCTATGGTATAGGCCTACCACCTGTCGATTTCGCCTAACCTCGTTGCCATAAACAATATCTACTTAAGCAGCATGGATATCAAGTCGCCGTAAGCAATATCTGTTTATTACACCACCTTTGGCCAAAGTATAATTCGCCGTCTTTCACGCTGATGTAATGATTTATTCTTCTTCTTCCCTCTTTTGGAGGGTATTGTGTGTATATGTATGTAACAGATGGTCGCTATGAGGCCTACACGAGGTCAAACGTGCATGGTACATGTATATTTTGTTACATGTAAGATAATTCACTTGTATGCAAAAACAAGTAAATGCAAAAAGTAAAACCCAATATTAGGCTCCCGTTTGACAGGAAGGAGGAGGAAGTAATTTAAACATTTACCCAAATTTAGGAAACTTAAATAATACATATAACAATCCTTCTCACGTTTTATAACACTCGTTTAAGTTCAATCTAAACTCAATATGACCAAAATGAGCAGTAAGACACATTCAGATTATTTATTTTTTATTTCTAAGTAAAATAGAATAACAGATTTATTTTCGTTCTCCTTAACCTTTACTCTTTTATCAAATTGTCTCCCACAAAAGGAAAAGATACTGGAAATCAGGTCTGAGATTTAGCTGGCATCAAATTTTGAATTACATTATAATTTTACAGATACAAATCGAATGTAAAATTTATTGGAACGCAGCTAGAATACATAAAACTGGGGACAAGAAAAACAAGGTATGTTCAAATGATGTTTCATCTTGATTCTGAAGGATATTTACATTATTGTTGCTTTACAAAATAGCATCCCCTGATACATGATCAGCACTAGGTTTATATACACCAAGGATGCTGTTGCCATGTCACTGTAAGGCTAAAAATAAAAAAATATCCCAACGCCATATCGCGATATGACCAATCCAGTTAAGCTAGGTCATGAATATGAATGCCAGATTGCATTACCGCTTCCCCTTCTTAATCGATTTACCCAACTCGTGCCCAACTTACGCCTTTCGTTTAGAGAATGCTGTTTTCTTTATTTTTTTCTAGGATTCTTTGAAAACTGCTTTGGAAAATAGTTTAAATGCCTGGAGCTAAGCATGTCTGAAGAGGCAATTAACATCAAACAATTGGTCAATATGTCAAGGCAAAAGCTAATAATATAGAATATTCAATATACCATTAATGAATATTTACAAGCACAGAATACAATTACACAGCATGATCAATTGACATCAAACTTGCCACATATTTTTGCTCCTGGATTTAAAAGCAGTTCTCAAGGTTTTCAATTTGATATTGTTTTTAATTCATAAGTTAGGATAAAAATACACATATAACTACAGCAGTATGTTAAGACTGTTGTTTAAGGTCCAAAAACATATTGTTGTTTGCTTGAATCCTTTTGGATATTAAATGTTTTACTAAAAGCATGGCTTAAACAAAATTTGAAGAACTTCCTCAGTTTTTTTCAATTGTGAGCAGCATATTAAGTACAATTAACACACACTGAAAGCGATCAATACATTTCAAACATACATTAAACCACACTTTACAGCACCATGATTAAATTTCACCAAAAATACTGAGGTTTTAAAAATGTTTCAAATAACTTCAAGCTCTATATTAATTAATTAAAATCAAGGTGTTGATTAAAAACAAAAAATCAGAATTGAATTTAAAAATAAAAAAACTCTTTTTACAACGGATTTCTACATTTTAAAACAAAATCGTATAATCGTAACCTTTCAAATCTCCATCTCTACAAATCATTAGACAAGAGGTGGCTTCGATCCCTAACAAACTTTAAAAAGTTTTAAATTTTTTAAAATTACGTTTGAAATTTGAATGTTAGTTCTCGTTCGCAAAATTTCAGATTATAGCCAAAATCAAACAAACATTTAGAGTTCTTACTGGTTTACCCAATTGGTCAAGCTATAGAATTGAAAGCTGCAGTGTAGCACTGGAATTCTGTGAAGTGAAGATCTGATATTTGAAGATCTTCCAGTTTAAGCAAGTTCAATGCATAAAACCAAAGGAGTTAGGATCAATGTCACTGACGATAGTTTTTTTACTTTTCACATTGTTGTTAACTTTGTCAATTTTGTGTACATATGTGTCTCATTACTGCATGATGTTTGTGTACAGTAATATGTGCCTTGATGACTACAGTCGCCTTGTAATTGTCTAGCTCAGCGACTTGGCACAAGCGGTGAATAAATAAGTCTGACAGTACAAGCACTTCCGGCTAGCTTTGCAACAAAATATTCTCAACTTGCTGAGAGGCTGTGGCCAACGGGGTTGGAGACGGTGATGCGTAACTGTTTTAAGTTACTGATGCTGTCAGTCTGGAATACATCTGTGAGGTAAAGACAACTCCACAAATTAGGAACATGCATGTATGTAGTCAATATATAGAAACATCTTTACCGTGACCTTCCAAAATCCTCAAAATCTCTTTCCCAAATGGAGCATTTTGCAAGTTGAGGCTCTACAAGTAAAATGTGTGGCTGATTTTGGACTTTGGAGGATGCCCACTGTATCCAGGTCTTGGGCCGGACCTTGTGCTGTTTATGCTCAGCTGTGCATACATGTAGGCCTAGACTGCACTTGAAATCCTCCGCACTGCCAGGATGTCACTGGCTCTGCCTCAACATATGGGCAGTCATTGCTGGAGGATTTTGCAGATGAGGCAGTGGTCACCTCCAAGGACCACATTCCAGAAAAAAAACATGGAGGCAGTTGGAGGATTTACATTAGCATTGGCGTTTTGCATCTCCCAGCAAAATACCTTGGGAGTTAGGGTTAACTATACCTGATGTAACATTTAATGCCACCAGCCAAAATATCAAACGATAAAAATAACTTCAAACCAACATCGGACATGGATCATTCAATAAATGTGGGGCCCACTTTTCCGGTCCCTGTTACATCTGACATCTATGCGTTTATAATTTGAGCCGCTCCTTGATCCAGTCGTCCTCCATCGAAGTAATTATGAAGAGCAAACCACTACACTGCAACAAATTAAAGAATAATTTGAAGTCATTCTTAATGATACTTGAATGACAAATCACAAAATGCCGCGGCAACAGGGACAGGAAAAAAGGTCACACTTTGGACACTTTGTTGATAGAGACCAGCCCATACTATTTGCATTATCAAGACAGACACCCTCAATCATTTGCAAATCTTTTTCATCATTAAAATGAAGTAGCTGTGTAGTCAATCGTGCGCTGGCCGGGCGTAATAGTTCTAAACTCTCTCATTCATGATTAAGGAAAAAACCATTCGGCAGAAGACGGAGATAAATTACTCAATACCGACGTTCAAAAACAGACTCTTCTAGCAGTTGACTGAAAACTGGTTAAATCTTCTTCATGACAGCTTTTAAAAGTTTAAATGGACTTTCCTGAAACATAATGAAAAGGTTATTCTGCATTCGTTTGTAAATTGTGATTTCTTGAAAATAGAGTTTGAACAAGTCACAGTCTATTTTAGCGTAATCCATTGCAAGAAAACCATATCCCACATCAGTATCACGTTTATGCGTATCTCAGCCACAAGTCTGCCAGCCAAAGCGGTGTTTGGTTTAAACCCAGGGCACGTCAGAAGCATCATGTGAAGCTTCCTCCAGACTGTTCGACCAGGATGGTTTTCAGAAAAGAAAACCCACTTATACCTTGCCATGGCTTTTTGATTTGTCCGACTCAAGGTGTCCAGAAGCATCTGAAGGTTAAGTCCTCTGTCTTCTCCCCGTTGAGGTAGTAAGGAGTGCTTCTTGACGTTAGCCTGGCCCTTCATGTCTCGATGGTTATCACCCCGTCGCGGTTTTGTCCATTTTCTTGAAGGCCTACATGAATTATGTCTATCTAGTATTTGGACATCTTCGGCTTTGTAATAGAAAAATCCGATAATTGGTCAATCAGTGGTCAATATAAGATTAAAAATTTGGAACAAAATACTACCAGGACAAACTTACCCTTAGTGATAACAAGAGATTCATCAAAGTCGATCTGCCCGTCTGTCGAAAAGCGTAAACATTTCCTTGATAGCCTTATCATCGAAACTCATCCATAGTCGTGGATGCCCTTCTTGAACTCACTGAAGTCAGCGTCCGATTGCACGTGCGTGCGTCCATAATTCTAAAGGCTGTTGGCAGAAAAAAATACACAATTGGAAAATTTGGTTGATCACGTGATGCTGAATTAAAGATTAGCAACTCTCATGAAACCAAGCAGCAAGATTGATCTGCATAACCACTGATGATACAATGCGACGGCCGTTTCTTGTATAATCACAAATGTAATCTCAACCACAAACAGTGCGCAGAGATTATACAGAAGAGCAACCGTTGCGCCCATAACTCTTAACGCTTGAACAACGAGATCGTTGCATAACAAGGCAAGCCACAGCTTTTGGTCATCAGTTCTCCGCATTCAACACCTTAGCTTTGCCATCAGCAACTTGTTGTCGTGTATATCTAAATCAGAAAAGATACCTACATTTCCGCCAAAATTGGAGTAAATTACTATGAACCACAGTGCCATTAAGAGATCATGGATGCATCCATCTTGCAACTCTAGGTTTAAATGCGCCCTACAAAGTTGGCAATTTCAGCTCAATTTCGGGTGACCTCATTAGGATGCCAATGGCTTCTAGGATGCAACACAGCAATATCAGAGCCACAGTAAGTGGGGCTATCTGTACATGTGTTTCAGTGGGAGGAGGGTGGAGGGAGGGAGCATTTTTCCTCACCGTCCGATTCCGCCAGTACCAACAGAGCCTCGTTCAACCACCTTAACCTCAGTTTCTCAATTAAGGTCCGTTGTGGTCTGCAATTTCTTCCAAGCATTCATTTCATCTCGTGAGTGGGTGTCTTGCCGTGCCCCGCATCTTAGCTTTGTTGTCACAACTTCCAGTTGATATTCAACACAGCTCCTTTGATGATCGCCCCTGGGTTTTAAATTGTTTCTGTGGTAATGCACAGGATCTAGAAAGGCCAACTGGTGAGTACAGTAGTTGGTGTGGCAATGGCGTGGCACTTCTGGGTGTGGCACTACTGGGTGTGGCACTGCTGGGTGTGGCAGAGGGTGTGGAAACCTTCAGAGGACACAGAAGAAAGCTACTGCAAACCAAAAATAAAATATGTGTCAGTCAGATTTTTGGTCAAGCTAGACAGCCAAATTCCATGAACCATTGATTGAGCGGGTGCATGCCCAGCCTATGTTCCCCAATCTGAAATGTTGCACGAGAATCTTTATACAACACTAAGCTTTAGCCCCAAGCTGGTGCCCACAGTCCGGGGACTGGAAACATCGGCGGTGGGAACATAAATGATAGAAGAGGGCTGTCGAGTAGACCCGATTGAACTGCCGTACAGTGAGCACATCATTTCCTGTTACAGAACCTCCATCTATTTTACAGAAGGTCCACTTTTCCAAGATGAAAATAAAGATAGCAGAAAATCAGCTTTGTGATAGATATGACTTTGAATGCCCAGCAATACATGAATTGAATGTTGATGCACACGACATGGCATTAGCTGTACCTGAAAATGCATAAGAAAATTGCATTTCTAGAAAAAATCTAGCTTTAATCATTATTATCTATGGCCTGGATTCCTATAGTATAAGGCGTCAAAATCACCTTTTAGAATTATTTGATCTACCGAATTGGTGGTGACAATAGATAGCGGAGTTAGCCTACGTTTAAACACGTAAAAAAAAAATCTGCACAAATTCCGTTCCAAGTTGAGTCTTGTTGCCTAACGAGTAACGTTATGTTTAGGAAGTTAAGAATAAATCCATTACTGCGTACCTTAGCCTTATTCGGTGCATTAATAAATACTTTTATACAGACTCATGGCAAAACTACAATTTTTGGCGAATTCGTTGCCACACTCAACGGTGTTTCTTTGCTGAAGAAGCATGTGAAGAAGTGACGTCAGAGTGTTATGAAGCTATGGAAATAACCGCCCTCTACGGCGGGACTGGTTCTTGAACGTCATTGCACTTTTAAAAGGAAAAGCCAGTTGTGCCGAGGAACCGACTTCGGTTAATTGATTGGAAGGAGGCGGGACTAGCATTTGCGATGTGGGGGGGGAAGAAATCGGAATAAGTGATCAAAATGGACTAAAGAGGTGATTTGGGTAAGGGCAGGCAGGTTTTCTATTTTAGGCGGAATTCGTTCTATTTTAGAGGTTTGTGGAAGATCCTTAACGCCCCCAAAAAAGTCCAGCGCTTCGCGCCAGTAAACGAATTTCCCCATATGCATAGTGTACACAACAGAACTACCATTCATTATATATGAATAATTAATTAGCCATAATTCCAAAACCTTTTATTCTATAGTGTAAGAATTTCTTTTATATTTCATGATAAGTTGTTCTATGCATGTACCGAGTTTCATAATTTTTCGTCACTCGATGGCCGAGATTTTAGGAGGAGATGTCAAAATAACAGCCCTTTTGGGTTTTAACCCGAAACAGTTTTAGGGACGCGCATAATTCTTAGCCGCTTCGCTACAAGATGCTTATTAAGTGTAAATACATTTTGTAATTTGCCGTTATGGACGCTCCTAGATCCCTAGAGATCCAGGAAATTTTAGGTTTTTATTGCATAATTGGCAAACTTTGGGTTTCACAGCTAGAAGCTCAAGGTAAAAGAATTACTTCTGGTAAAAAAAAAAAAAAAAAAGAACCACAAGCTCAAACCTAGCTTCATTTCTACAATTAATCAGTTTAGTTTATTGACCCGAATTTCCAAGAGATAATAAACAATTCATTCTATGTAACAATATTTCACAATTATTACACCTACCAGAATGCAACTGCCGTTGCGAAAAAATAATAATGTACAGAAAAAAACATCCCATACATACACAGCACTGCAACTGTGCTTCAAAAAAATAAAACAAGACCAACTTAAATATTAAATCTAATGTCTCGCTTCTAAGTTTTAAAAGTGTTGAGCGCAAAAAACTCAGCAAAAGACTACCAGCCAGTTTCATACCGCATTTCTGACTGCTTTCGCTTCATATTTTGCGAAGTTATATTTTTCTACCAAGCAGCACTAAAAAAACAACCAGTATATTATATTCATGAATTATTATCGATTCAAAATGCACCGTCACAAATAATAAACAAAATTCGAGGAACAAGTGTCACTGTGCTGGCTGGGCACAAGATTAGTTGCAAATACGGACAAGCGAATACAGGCATTAGCATCAGAAACACATTTTGGCTGCCTACCCGTTTTATCATTTTTTCTCGTCAGCAACACTTTTCTGTCGCTCAATTAAGTTAATCACTGTTGGCCCGGATCGCTTGTAACGATCCATTTCGACTTCACACGAGGAATTGATAACTTTCTAAACCAAGAAAAATCGGAGATTCTATTTTTCCTCTAATGATGCAATCTTCTACTGAAAACTGAGATCAAACGGAATCCTGAAATACTGGCCCATTTTTTGCAAATTTCCTTCACTTTAAAGACAGTATTTTGGTTTTTCACGTCCACTGCAGGATTTTGCAATTTTTCTTGTGAAGTTTGAAGATCTAATGTATCAAAATAGCCATACAAATTCTCTCCCAAAAATGGCAGGGCAACTGGTCCCGATGAATATTTCTATATTTTGGAAGCTTAAAAACAATCAAGTTATGACATAAATCATTGTGGAATAGGACTGACTGGCCGGCTTGAACATGGATGCGCTGAGACACATTCTGCTATCGAGTCGCTCATGCGTGCCTCCGGACGATGTATTACCGGCAACAAACCGCCCACGACCATGATATGCCGTACGCACGATTTGTTAGTAAAAATTATCTTAGTATCATTCGGCCGTTTTCGTCATGCTTTTAAAAACAATTTCTGGGTCTAAGTTTGTCAGTCCTTAACCATGATTCATGTCACTGAGTGGTAGTTCTAGTTAATTTGCCCTTACAACTTATTACTGTTTAGAGTCATTGTAAATTGGTTTTAAACTACTAGTTGTATGGTTAGGTAACAAAAACACGTTGAGTTAATGCTGGACACAATGTTGTACAAAACATATTTTTAATTAGTCACATACACAATGGCTACTTGAACGGGCAACAACATGCACAGTACACAACACAGTCAGCCCTATAAAGTCTAGTTTCTGAAGCAATAATATAAAAGACAGTTTCACATATTTATGGCCACGAAATTAATGGGGATAATTGTTCCAATGCACAGCCTCGAAGGCCAACACATTTGGTAATTTATGTTTTTTGTAATGGCATTAGAATATTTCACTAAATATACTAAACAAATAGCACCACACAGTACCATTGCAAATTAGGCATTACAAATGCAGCATTTAGAAGTGACAATATCGGAAATGTTTCCATTTTAAAACTCCTACTGTTAGTGATGTTCAATTATCTACTGAAAAAAGCCCCACAGATTTTATTGAGCGGTCTCACTAAAGTTGCTAAAAAAATAATGGACTAAATGTAGCGTCCGTCTAGAGGTCAAAAGGTCGATAAACGGCAGCAGGATGAACCGAATGTTTCAAATCAATATTTGTGATTGGCTAAAATAAAAAAATTCAAGTTTTAAGGATTTTTTTATTTCAATATTTGAGGGGATTTTTGGCTGATTTTTTTATCCTGAATTGTTCAATTTCTTCCATTAGAAAATGCCACCAAGGAAGCGATCGACAAATCATGTTTGAGCAATACCAAAATGGGCAGTAACATGAGCGTTTGAAGTTGGGCATGTTTAGCTAATGTACTGGTCCAATCAAATGGGGTGTAACTGCTGGCTTCGTTGGAATCCAACATTTTGCAAGTGACTAACTTTGGCACAACTCAGAAATGTTTAATGGGCCATTTTTTTGACACATTTGAAGTTACGCCCTCCATTATTAAAGAAAAAATACACACCAAACCAAAATGAAATGATACATTGTTAATTACAAATGCATTGATAAAATCAGATATGATGAAACACACCCCATATCTGAAACGATTTCCTGAAAATGGATGCATGGCTACAATTGCAAATAGTTACCCCCAAAAAGAAGTAAAAACAGAAAACTGTTAAAAATGACAACCAGAACAGCCCAGTAAACATCCCACAACATTAAACTCTGGCTAGCCAGCTCAAGAACCCCAATACCGCTTTACGATTCTATCAATTCCAATTGTACCTGATCACATGGTGTTAACTAACCACTGCGAAATCTTTCACTTTGCTGATAAACTACCTAAGAAAACTTCAGGACGGCGGCCGAAACATCATTCATTTACAATTAACATGAACTTTCCAAACAACTTTTTTCATTTCAACGATTCTTTTTTTTTTTTCCTCATGCAAGAAAGCTGAGCTACATGTACGACCTTTATTGAACTCCATCTAAGTAATTAGTATTCAAACAAGCCATCAGTGTGTAATCTACGAGGAAAATTTTAGAGTGTCTAGTACTGAATAAAACAACCGGGGAAAATACAAGGCCTCTACAATGTTCGCAACTATTAATTTTATTTGTTTGATCCCATAGATCCTAAAAGCACAAGGTTCGAATCTAGAAAAGATATGATTTAGCTTTCCAAATGCCTCAAGCCCCATGTCTGAACCTTTGTTAACCCCTACAAACTCACTCCAAACACTCCTGCAGGCTTTTGAAGAATTTGAAAGGGTTAGGAATAAAACGATTACCATATCAATCTTTAAAGTAAAAAAACATACCTAATACAGATGCACCATTCAATTCAAATTTTCTTTTTAAAGCCTGAAAAAAATGACTCATCCTAACCAACATTTTCACGTTTCACTTCTACGTAATGAATAGAGGAAGGTTAAATACTGAAGAAATTTTTACAAAATGCAGCATACAACGAAGAAAATTTGATTTCAAACTTGAAAAGAATTGGCAACTGGTTTACTGCAAAATCAAACATAATCAAGAGAAAAAAAAACTTTTTAAATATGAAAAAGAAGAAAAGGAAATGGATTTTAACTCAAATGCACTGCACACAATCACCTTAATAAAAACAAACACCAAGGCTGGCCCCTACCATGTCCAGTCCTACACACCGTTCACTTTGTTTTTTCCAGTTATACAAAAAATAGCATCAATCCGTCAAAGCTAGGATACAATATCCAATAAATACATTTCAATACCAATACAATCCTCGTCCATAAGCGTTACATCCGAAGACCTACGATTTGGTCCCCTTTTTAAACATTATTGTTATCAATAGACAAAATTGCATTACGCCAGGCAAGCTAAGTAGTGCGCTCCTTCCACCTGCTGCACTTTGTAAAGTGACAGCGTTTTAAATAATGCAGCATGTGCTTGATAGAACAACTACAAAAAAACTAGTAAAAACCTCTACATTTTAAGAAGCTTCGTTTTAGCTCGGTTACGAGCAACTACCAATAGAAATGCACACAGAAAGTCAAAGCCAACAAGGTACACCTCATAAGATAGCAGGTACGGTACCCAACAGATGAAAACTATCATTCCACAGCACTGCCGATACGATGCGAAGTAGAAAACCGCTACTTAAGGCCAAAAAAAAAAAGTGTCTCGTTTCTGGTATGGCGCTTGCCTCAAAAGTGGTGCGGTGACCTTGCGGGGTGTTTTTTTTTACTCAACTTTTTCTCTTCAAATGTTGGCTGATGTTGCAATCGCGCTTCAATCCCCTCAAAACTCTCATAAATATCCTTCAGGGTGGAGCATGAGGTGACCTCAGTCAGGCCGTAATGCTTAAGAGGTATATTGAACCTAATTAAAAAGCGTTTACAGGTTCCAGATACCGACCACCATCGCTCAAGTCCAGTCTGGCTTCCAGAGCGCACACTTACAAAATTACAACACCGTCTGCAAATGGTGCCCGACTAAATTTAGTGCAAAATATATGGGAGCCCAGAGAGAGGCCACATAAGGCTTATACTTGATCGTAACCCCATCGAAAGAACACGTTAAAATTGGCTTGCAGCAGCAGGATTCTAGTCAAACCAGTGAGTTTGGCGGCTTAAGAGACATCATCTTTCATTGAAAAAAACTTTTTAATTTTGCCGACGCGCAATGGCTGCGGCGGCGCGCGCGCATACCAGAAACAGGAGACTTTTTTTGGCCTAATAAAGACTACTTCACAATTAAGTTTTTTCAAAGTCAGAGGCTTTCACGAATCAAGTCATGATTATAAGTCGTCAAAAGTCAATCTACAAATCATCCAGGTCTCAAGCTAATTCAAATGAACTTTGACGACGGCTTTCCCTTTAATCAGCGTTCATCCCTTTTACTTGACACCTAACTTGTGACCGACTCGTGATTGACTTGCGATCGACCCGATTTCCAACCGTTCGAGGTGGGCGACTTATGTACCATTATCTCCTAATTGAAAAAATAAACGCACATTTTACAATTTCTGCTTCACTGCAAAAATTTTAGAATCTCTAGTCACTAACTTTCACATCGATTCAAGAAAAAAATAAGTAGATCTCTACACTGTATACTGCAACACCGTCTTTGCATCTGAATTCAAGACTTCATTCTTCCACATTCATTGAGCTCGGAAAATTACCTGCGATCAAGTCATTCTCAATTTCAAGGTGTTTTTCAGAAGTAATTAACATTAGAATTAATCTACATTCCTATATATTTCTTTTTCTTTTTAATTCTGTTCACAAAAATATTTTTTTGATATTTATTTTAATTAGAAGTTCTCTCTCTGTGGAAGCCCCTGAACTAAGTGTTTGCTAAGGAAATGTCTGTTATGGCAGTGATATTTTTTTTCAGTTGATAACATGCCTAGTGCATGAGGCTATGTGAAAAGAATAAGGCAATCTTCTAAGCTTCATATGGTTCTGCAGTGGGGATGTTCTAGGTGCACTGCCACATATGCAATAAGCCGGTTCGGTATTTCAACTGCGCATGTGCACAAAGGTCACTCCAGGACCAACCTAGCAGCGCCCAAAGGACACGGTCGCCTGCTGGCGTGTTAATTACAAATGAACTAGCCGAGTGGGTGTTTGCGTACAACTTTATCACGGCAGCGATTTTATATAAACTTCAACAAGATACCGAAATGGCAAACTAGTACTCGCGGCGGTGTGTCCCGGCCACAGAGCTCGCGAAGATGTGGTAACTCAGCGCCCTCTCTCTTTCGCGCACCCGAGCCCATTCCTGGATGAACCCCTTTTTTAAAGGAAGACTTGGGAGAAATATTCAACGATTCCAACAGTACCCAGACACATCAACACTGCACAAAATAAAGAGAATCTATGCTACATGTAGTGATAGATCCATTTCCAAGACATCAACCACGACAGAAAAATATACCCTTACTCTCTTCTCTATAATTTTCTATCTAATTCCATCATTCTGCATTATCATCTCTAAAGCAACACTTAGCATCAGAACAAAATCAGTGGTATACTATTTGGCATTAATTTTTGTAATATTATTTGTAGTTACTTTAATTATGCACTACCTAAATGTAAACATCCAGGTTATAAAAACTGTGGAAGGATATTATGCGCATATATGCAAATTTTTTTTTTTGTTTAAACACACGTTATATCAAAAATTGAGTGTAGTTGGAGTATAGTGGTGCGTCAATTGCAGGTCCAATAGACAGTGCATAATAATATGTTAATTAGGGAGATAGTTATTGACCAATCCAGATTTGAGGCTGTATATTGTGAGCCAATCAAAACTTTGGTACCTCACTCCCCTGCGCGGGGTTCGAAGCTGGCCCTGTTGACTGGCTTGAAGTGTTGGTGTCTTTCACGTCGTTTGTGTCATATTCTGTACTTGCTCATGGACTGACCTGAAATGGCCAAAAAGAGAATAAAAGTAAATATTAAGTATCTATATTCACCAACTGTGTTATAACCCTCCGGCCTTGAAAGCCCATTTACTAACACGCTTACAGTAAGGGGTCCCTCCGAGAACCCAGATATTTAAGCGCCTTGGTTTTTGAGGCTACACAACACTGTATCTATATGTATACAATCTCGAGCATGTCTGTAGACTATAAATAAGGTCATTGACAGGAAACAGATCCTGTATATGCATAAGTCTGTGGTCCAAGTAGTGCACTTGGCTACCCATGATGACTTTGTTTTGTGCACGTGTATATGGGCAGCCCAGGTTGTCAGGCTCAGATATGCCACTGAAAGCCCGGAGTCACACACTAAGAGTGACTGCATATATCCGTAGGGTGTCTCTTGCTCTTGATTAGATGGAAAGATCACCCAGAATTGGTTGGAATTTTTTTAGTAAGATAATTAACCAAATTGGAGTCCCCAAGGAGCTTTAGTTTCTCATTCGGAGTGATAAAGTGAGGCAAAAGAAGCAGATATTGGCTAAAATCTCGTTGTTATTTGCAATGATCCTTAACACTTTCGTTTCTGCCTTCCCAAGCAATTGTGTGCTCAAGCCATAATATATGGAAGGTTACATGAAGCATGCAGCCCAGTGGGACCGGTTTTTTTTTAAAGAGCAAGTTTTCTTCATCACATACCAGTGATGAAGATTTATAAAACAAAAATTGATAATTTTGGCTGTTGTGCAAATCTAGAAATGAGGCTGGAGTCATAGATGATAGTATTTACATGGGGGTGAATTTTAAGCAGTTTCAGACAGTGACCACATACTGACCTGGTCACGTTTATCTGGGCGTGGTGCCATACTGCATGATGTAACCGGGCGTGGCATTGGGTGTGGTGAATCCCGACAGATTGGCCTGTGGGTGTGGATGCGGATAGGAGGAGTGCAGATACGCGGGCATTGCCATCTCGGGCCTGGCTGGGATGCCGTGAGCCAGCATGGGAAAGCCTGGCTGACATGGCCATGCCTGGGCCTGCATAGTGTTAATCCTAGGCGGTAATGGTCTGCCGGGGGGTGGGGAGGGGTTCAAGGTCTTCACCCTAGGGGGCGGAGGTGGGGAGGAGGCGGCTGTTCTGTGGGCGAGGCCAAGGGGGCGTTGTGACCTGAGAGACATCACTCTGTTTCTGGTGCGTGGGGCTTGGGTACGGGGGCGGAAACGGTTCGGAGAGGTCGGGAGAAAGTGTGGTGGTTGTAACTGGACCGCGCGATTGTAGAGGTACCCCAACGCCCGATTTGGAAGACTTTGGGAATGGTTATACGGGGCCGCCTGGCCATACACTGTGAGGACCGCGTGCCCAGTTTTGGCAGTGAGTTACTGTAATGGGGGCGCGTGGAAAAAAGCGAGGCATTGTTGAGGTAACTGCTGGCCTGAATCTAGGATTTCGCTGAGGTGCCTGCATCTTGGGCTTATACACACCCATATGTTTGGATTTGGGTGCAGCGTTTGCATCTCCAGCACCTTTGAAGGGTCCAGCGAGGTCCCTGAGAGGGTCCGATTTAAGCTGATGCTGTGATTTGAGTTCAATGTAAGGGGTGTTGGTGGTGATCCCGGTAGGGTATCCACTCCTGGTGTCTTGCCTGCTGCGTTGGCAGGAGGCACCGGTTGAGGAGATGCTGCTTTGTGTCTGTGGTAGAGCCGTCCATCCCAGTTGGAGTACTGCTTGTTGCTCCCCTGGCCATCCCCCACCAGCCGGGGATGGGAGAGCTTCTGGTTGGAGGCCGACATGTTGGTGTATCCAGGTTGCTGGCTTGGCACAGAATAGGGCGACAGCTTGGAGGAGTTGGAGACAGGCGTGTAGTGTGACAAGGTAGGCGCCTGGTTCAGAAGGCCAGCAGATGACCTCGGGTTCATGTTGGATTGCAAATTGTAAGAGTTGGGATGGTGCAGTTTCCGCCACTTGTCCTCCATCTGCTGGTAGTCGCCCACTCCAGCCACAGTATTGTCTGCTGTATTACCCTGGGCCGGACCCGAGGTGTTTATCTTCGGGTCGTTGGTGGGGTTTAGCTGATGCTGCAGCCACAGCTTCCCGAACTTCCGGCCTTCCTTCCGGGAGAACTTCTTGTGGAACTGGTCGTGGCAGTTGCAACCTCCATGGTACTGTTTGCGATCGAGTTGGATATGCTTACTGGATCAGCGACAGTCGTGATTGTGGCCAGTGAACGGCTAATAAGGGGCAAAGTGGCACTGGGCTTGGTTGTCGGGGCAGGCTTTGGAGGAATAGTGGTCACCTGGTTCAGACCCTGATGTAATGTTGCAACAGGTACACCATTCCTTGTTCCTTGGTATTTAGATCCTGTACTCTGGACCTGGTTATTGGGAGGTACACCTTGACTGGACACAGATCCAAGCAACCCCCCTGCCTGGGGCTGGGAGACTGTTGGCACAACATACGCTCTGTTCTGGTTGTAGCTAGGAGCTTGACTAGGGGCAGGGTTGCTCACCCCATGGTTTGTTGTTGATGCCTGCGAAGGCACTTGGGCCTGAGTGGATGCAACACTCGCGACAAAGCCTTGCTGGGTCTTTGGTGGCGCTGATGGAGTAACGGATGCTGGCTGAGGGTTTGTGTTTGTGCCAGCCTTGTTGGAGGGATTGTTGGGTTTGTCCGGTTGGCGAGGCTCCTCCTCCTTCTCATCGCCTACGTATCGGAGAGCCTCTTCGTCCGCCATCCGTCTCCATCCAGGAGTCGCGTGGCTTCAGTAGCTCATGGACAGAGTCCGTCTCCTCTACGTCGACCGATGTGGACATCGTCCTCGTCCTCTGATATAAGATGGTGCTCAGTCTCTGCGAACCGCACACCATCTGCAGCATTTAGTAGAGATTGCATATTGGGCACCTTGATCCGTGTTGGATGCAGCATTATTCTTTTGTGGCGTGCTGCCGCTGCCTGTGCCCCAACCGGTGGTCACGGCAATCGTCGGGGTAGACCCCTTTCTTCTGGGTGTCAAGCGAAACAGCTGAACTCTTCTTAGGGGTCTTGTAGCCCTCCAGGAGTGCCTTCAGGACTGGCCACCTGGGAGTCACATGAGGAGAGCGACCCCAGCACCTATACTGGGACTCTTGGAGGCATCCCCGGCCTTGATTCTCGGGGCTGTTGCAGGCGCTCTGACGGCGGATCTGCTTGCTGCGATCCAGCTCAGTTGAGCGAAGGCTGCCAGGGCATCAAAGCCGCTGCTGATCTTGGCCTGAAGCTTCTTGGTGTTGGGGGACTCCTTGACCTTTGGCCTGGCTGGCTCAGGTGAAACAGGCGAAGGCAGTCTGTCTGCTTCTGTCAGAAAGACCAAACGGTTTCAAAATAAACATTGATTTCTACTTTTTTCCTGCAATATAGAAGTTTAGACAAAGATCTGCACATCACATGAATTAATTGAATTCAATGGAAGCCCATCCTATTCTGAAAACTTGTTGAAAAGCAATTCATTCTTGAAACCACTGAACTAGGCTTCGTCAATCTGCACCGAGAATGAATCTGGGTGCAGGTCGAGTTTGCCGGCTGACACGTATCTTTCAAAAGATGATGCAACATCAGGCACCTTTGAAAAGTAAACACTTGTTTCCTTCTTCATGGCAACATGCCAGATTGAACATTACCACAGAGTGCTTTATTCCAATCCAGTCTTTAACAAGTAAAGCTTTCTTCCAAATATAAAATGGCATGTTCCCTAGTCAGTGACATGATCCAATGGACCATTACCAGTCTGTTTCTTCAGTGTCATACCATTGCTCTGTTCCTTTGTTGGAGTCGGAGTTTTACACACAGCCCGGACAGCAACAGATGTAACTTTTAGGCTCAGCAACAGCTGTCTTGCAATTTGCTGCAGGAGGAAGGAAAATGCGTCATTAACATTTACAGGGCAACTCCTAAACTGTACCACGACATTGACCCAACCTCATGCAATTTAACGGATTGGGAAAGTACAAAAGAACTGTTCACACAGTATAAAAAGATCCAAATAAGACTGGACGCAGAAAATGAGTGCAAGGCCCATACGTAAAAACATTGACTGTTAGTATTTCTTAAAAGCAGCTCTGGCAACATCTGAATCGATCTTAGAGGTTTGGTCCACATACGGACCGAGTGACTTACTTCTTAAGAGCAGACCTGGCTGTAGACTTGGCTCTTCCTCTGTGATTCCCTCCCTGTGGATCGGTCCAAGGAGGACATCTTACCCTCTGGGGAGGAATGGCACTGATGCGCAGCGGCTGGTTCACATTCGTCAGCATGGTCAGGATGCTATCCTGCGATTCCAGGCTCCCCTGTCGGACCACCGCGGCCATCTTAGCCGGCAGATGGGCGTCTGCTGCCGTCGTTGCTAACCGCTTTCGACCCTTCTTGGACCTGATTGGCGGAGGCTGGGACAGGATCGTGGCTGCCATTGTTGCAACTGGTAAGGCTTTCACAGCTGCTGGCTGGCTTGCGGATGGATCTGATGTCGCAGAGGGTGGCTTCCGTTTCTCCGCGGCAGCTTCCGGCAAGAAGTTGGAGAGGGGGGCTGGATTGGACTTGGCCTTCGTAGACACGGTTGCATTGCTCTGTGAGGTAGTAACGGTTACAGTACTGCTCATGGGGGTGGGCGTGCTAGCAGGTTCGCTAGGGTACAGGGTGACATTTTGGGGGCTTAGAGGGGCATCTAGCGAGGCCACACTGGCCTCCTTGACTTTGCTGACCGGGTGAGCGGCAAGCATGTTGAAGATGCCGCGGTGTTTGATGTCCAGGGGGCTGATGAGGGTCATCTGGGGCGTAGTCTGGGTTGTAAGTGGGGTTTGGACAGTTATTGGGGCCTGGGGGAGGTTTCCCACCAACCCAACAGAGGTGATGACGGAGGTGACCAGGGGTTGGGCAGCAGACAGTGGGGGTATGATTTGGGTCATGTCCTGATGGGGGACGTCAAATGGCTTTTTGGACCCTTTCAGCAAAATGTTCGGATTCGCCAAGCCTTTATTGATCAGGTTCCCATCTTTCGCCGTTTCCAAACTGCTGGTTGTTCTTGACGTCGGTATCTGTGCCGAGCCCACTAGCGCAGAGGGTGGCTGTGCCTGGAGCCCAGCCAAGATTGCAAAGCCTCCTTGAACTCTCTCCTTCCCGTTTTTGCCCTTTTCCTTCGGCTTCACCGTTCGGCATAGATTCTTTGTCGGTCGCGCCTTGGGTCGCAACGGGCTTGCCGGCCATGTCTTTGGTGTCGTAGCCAGAGAGCCTCCGATGAAGCGCAGCTTTGCCTGGCGACAGGTGCGTGTAGTCGTGCATGCCGGCAGCGAGGGCAGCAGACCGGGGCGAGAGATTAGGAGGCAACACTTTGGTGACCAGAGCTGTTGGGGACGGGCTGTTGGAACTGATCCCCTTGGAGCGGGCAGGACTCAGAGAATTATTACGACGGTGCTCTAAGCTTCCATTGGCAAGGCCTGTTGGATGATAATCACACAAATTTCTTGGTTAAAACATACCCCACCAACTTTGAAGTCAAAACTGTGTGTTTGAAGTCTGATAATAATTCAAAGTTATGCGTCACACAAGTCTCAAACCTACCCACTGGGCTTCCAGAAGTACGCTTGGCAGAACGTCTCCCCTGATTGGCAAGATGGTCATCACCTTGAGTTGATGACATTTTCTCCAATTTATGGACCTTTAAAAAAAAGAACACATAATTGACAACGTGCATCAGTCTATGTAGCCCATACATGTAAGAATGAAATGTTCGCGATTGGGTTGGACCTAAACAGCCTAACTCGAAAAATGGGATTTTAAGAAAATTTGGGTTACATTTTGAATGTTTGCCTTTTTGTGATAATTTACTTGGTTGGAAACTGTGGGCCGTACCTCAGACTCTAACTTCTCCAGCTCCTTGCGTAGATGCTTCTGTTGATTGTACTCCTGGATGATCTGCTCCGTGATGAGCGACGTCGGGTTGGAGTGACTCAAGACGTCCTGCTGGCTCTCGCGTACCTGATTGGCAAACAGACATGGTGATGAGGGTAGGCAAGACGCACTAACCGATAAGCCTAGTCAACATTTCACTCGGGCATGTCCAAATTCTCATGAACAATGCAATTTGTCTGGATAAACAAAACATGTCGAGTGGTCCTGGTCCAATAGATGGGAAGTTAACAGCATTGCTTGGGTTTGTTTACCCACTATTGTGTCTTGCAATTCATTATACACATGAGATGTTGATTTAGTCCACTGGACACAACTTTTGGTCAGGTGACACTGGCAGCCCGACATAACCGCCTGACATGGTCACCTGACATGGTACCATGCGCTGTTAGAAAAGGTGGCAAACCAAAGGTGGGAGTGTCCTATGGCCACGTCTGCAACCATCCGTACCAGTTTGGAGGATTTGGGGGTCAGTTAGGGTCAGTTCTAAGGACTCACCACTTTGTCATTAGCGTCCTCTATTGACTGGATCTGGTGTTGCAGCGCCTCACACTGAAGCTGCAGCTCTCGATGCTTGCCAACGATCTCCTTCGACTTCTCCACCAGCTCCGATGGGGTCTTAGCTTCGATGCCCAGCTGTTAAGTAAGAAAGGAAAAACCAAAGGACCTCGTAAGTCCAGCAGCAAACAATTAAAAGTTATTACAATGGTGTAATCATGTGAGATTTGAGGAACACTTGGATTTAGGCAGTCTTGGTTCCAAGACTTCCTCAGCAGTGCAGTGTTTTTAGTGCTCACGGGTTATTGGACTGTGCAGCGATTCACCAAAGCGGGCGCCCTTAACACACGCCAACAGTTCGCAGTTTTGTCCTGGGAATTTTTTATTTCTGCTCGGGAAATTCCGAGCAAACTTGTGTGTGCATTTTCATGTGTGCGTGATGTAAGCATGTCTGGTTTCTGTACGTGCTGCAGCATGTAATGGAGCCTGCAAGCGTCGCTGGATAAAACATGTTGCCTGCGAGTGGGTAGCAGTCAATTGGCAAAGAGACTGGGCCTTGGAAGGCTAAAAATCAGTGCTCTTCATCATGTAGCCGACACATAACGATGTGATGTGACTACAGCATAATACGTACCTCGTCCAGTCGAACATTCAGCATTTTCATGCTGTCGTAACGCAAATGCTCAATCTGCTTTTCCAGCTGTTCTTGTCTGGCGTCGAGCTGGTCCTTTCGCATCTGGAAAAAAATTTCAAAACAATGATACTTTAATCGCAAAACAATCTCACACTGCAATCTCCGCCATTTTCTTCGAGCATATCTACAGTGATCTCGGCCATTTTAAGAGGCATCTCCTTCAAGACATTTAAAGAAAGCATCCCTAATCTACAGAGGCACCATCTAAGTCTATCAACTAAATATTCTTACTTTCTTCAGTGTGCAATGTCACTGGTGTAACTTTAGAAAGCACAAGATTTAGAAAATTATTTAAAAACCCATTCTTGAAAGTTATGGTGTACTAACAAGTATTTTGCAACCTGATCCTTGAAATTTCACCCCTGTTCTTAGACCCTGTGATGTTTTACCTGACGTACCCTTTCTTGATCCAGTTGCACGTGCAATAGATGCAGGTAGTCGGGACTTCTCATGTAGGTGACAAAGTCCAACATCTGTTGCTTGTAGGACTCTGAAATCAAGAAAAAAGAAACAGGAATTGATTAATTTCAGGAGAAAACTGGTGTCAGCAGTATAAAGTTTTTAACAGAAACAAGTTTGTTTATTTCATGATTATTTGGGGTTGCCTGATTATTTAACCTTAACTGTGCCAGACGCAACACAGAGCATCACGCGTTAAAGTCTGTGGCACCTAGCTGCATTGAGCCATCAACACCAGTGCATTAACAGCCAATTCTGAGACAATGAGAGCTAGTCCCATTGAAAAATGCCACAGTTGTATCCTGCTGCAGTTGGCGACCACAGACTCTGAGGCAGTTTGGTCTTGAGATTTGTGACCTGATGAATCTTGCTACACTGAGCAGGCTTGTCATTTCGACAAGGGCTGCTTGTTGCCGCGTTCAACAGGGTTTCTAGCCAAATACCCTTGAGTGGAGGGTTAATACAACATGTTTTTATCGCTAAGCAAAAACAAACTTGCCTAAGAAGAAATAAGAATCAACACGCTTCTGCAGTACATTTCAGCGCTTAGCATTTTAGTGCTTAGCATCTGAATAATTTGGGTCTGGTCTTGAATTGTGATCTTGAAGTCTTTTATTTACTGCATAACTCACCTAGTAATCTGTCCAGCGATTTCTCCACGTTGTGCTGCTGTTTGGTGCTGAGTGTCGTGGGACTCGTCTTCAACTTTTTCTTGGACGTGACCATGCTGGGAAGGTTGAACTGCGCGTTGTGGATCTGTCTCGAATCTGAAAACAAGAGAGGGAGATTAACGCCGTAATTTCAGGGAGGGTGCATCTGGAAGGGGTTCAACATCCACGGGCCATCTGTAAGGTGGAACAAGAAGGATGGCTGCTGGGGAGGCGGGGGCGGGGCAGGGGGTGAGGGTCACTGGCTACCAACCTTTCTTGTCAGGCGGTGACTGGCTCAGCGACACGGTGTGTTGGTGAAGGGCTTCAAGACCCAAGACTGCCGACTGCTTCTTGGTGACGTTGTTCTCGTCCTGGCTCTTGACCGACTTGGGAGGCGCCCTCTTTTGCGTTTGGTCTTCTCCTGAAAACAACCCATGATCAGCAGATTTAAGATTTAAGATTGGCAATGTTTAAGAAGAGATAAACCTGGAAAATTATTGGGTGCACTCAAGAAAATTGGGATCCCTGTAAAAATACATGTTATTATTTTTCAAAGTTGTTTCAGAACTTCAATAAATACCTCCACTTCCGACTCTGTGTCCTTTTCAATTTCCGTCTCCGTTTTCCTGGCTCTGAAGTCTCTGAGGCCTGATGGAAGTAAACAGAAAACAAAAAATGAATTGTAACCAGGAGTTAACACTTTTATTTCCTTAAGATCCCCGAGTGCAAAGTTAGGCAGCCCACTGGATCAACACAGATTTGAAATTTCAAAGTTCTGCCACAAATTCTGTGTCGCTGATAATCAGTGTAAAGTTAGGCAGATAGCCGACATTCCATTTAGCAGGTAGCCAATAGTACAAGGCCAATTCCAAATAACCTGGCTACGGATACCATATTACACTTGCGCCTATGGAAGCATGAGTTACTGTCAGCTGTAGCCAGGTAATTCAGACATGGCCAAAGATTAAGCCAACAGTGTCAAGTTAGGCTTGGGGGTCATCAAAAAAAAGTCAGGTAAAATCTTAATCTTAAATTTTTTTTGCACTACTTTCGTTTAAAATTTCACACCCAGCGGCTCCTTTAATCTCTACCTTATCGTCTGAGTTCTTATCCATGTTTTCCTTGCTGTTGTCCTTGGCAATCCACTCTGTCCATTTGCGTCTGGTCGTGGGACCGACCACCACCACCGACTCACTGTCGCTGGAGTTCCGACTGAAGTCCAGATTCTTGATGGCGCTGTACTCAACGCCTCGCCGGTTTCTGTTCTTCCAGTTCTGGTATTCCTCTTCCTATAAGACACCAAAATTTGACAAAAATTGAGTTTGAGATTCGTTGTTAACTACCGGGAACAAACTTGATGATCGTACTACAGGCTCCGTGCACAAGTACCCCTATTGAAGAAAGGAAGAGTTGGGGGGGACCACAGGAAGAGACAGTCAAACATATTGCAAACAAACGCTTAATGCTCAGACGAAGACGTCACGGTTTAAAAAAATGAGTCGTGCGTAATTTGCACACACGGGGTGTCTTGTCCACAGGGCTCTCAAAATTGGTCAAAATGCACCTGCTCTTGTTCGCGCACGGAGCCCATAGTCCAACTTTTCCGTCCTGGATCTCTGCTGTTCACTGCAATATGTCTAGCTACTGATAACCAGTGAGGCAACCAGCCTCGAATTGTCAACGAGACTAGTTCCACCAATGTAGACGAGTGTTATAATTTGCATAAGGTCCACACCAACCACTTTTGCATATTTACGATCCATTTTATAATGTCAAGAGCTTCTGGCAGCCCAAACTGAGGCATAGTTACTCGGACAATGGACACAAATTTCACTCACCCTGAGTTTAGGATCTTTTAACCGCTGGAAATACTTCTCCAGCTGCAGAAAAAAAGAAAGATCAAAAACAAAAATTAAACAAGCAGTTGTCTTGAAAACACTGGTATGATAACTTCACAACAACTACATGGTAATTTAATGTATTAGTCTCCGTGCTGCCCCAAACCGCCCGGCATGTTCAACCGCCCAAGCATTAGGCTTTAGATTCACCAGGAATAAATACAATGTAATACAATGTAATACAGTGTAATACAATGTAATACAGTGTAATACAGTGTAATACAGTGTAATACAGTGTAACAAAATGTAATAAAGTGTAATACAATGTAATACAGTGTAATACAATGTAATACAATGTAATACAATGTAACAAAATTTAATAAAGTGTAATACAATGTAATACAGTGTAATACAATGTAATACAATGTAATACAATGTAATACAATGTAATACAGTGTAATACAATGTAATAAAGTGTAATACAGTGTAATGCAGTGTGATACAATGTAATACAATGTAATACAGTGTAATACAGTGTAATACAATGTAATACAGTGTAATACAGTGTAATACAATGTAATACAGTGTAATACAATGTAATACAGTGTAATACAATGTAATACAAAGTAATACAATGTAATACATGTACAATGAAGTACAGGTGCTAACTGATTACATTCTAGTCCTACTCACCAAGGTTCTATCTATGGTATGGAGGTAGTAGGATACAGGTTTGCCGGTCCAGGACACCGAACCTCTTAGAGGCGACAGCTCCACCACGTGCATGATGCTACCGATATCTGAAACATAAACAAGTCAAATGGTATAGAGTTCTTCATCAACATTGCACTGGTTCTTGGGACAAGTTATGTAACGGTACACGACAGCAACATATGAATACTTACCACTTAAATTCCTATCCGTGATCCTAAAATTGAGGGGACAGAACGCTTTGGATGAGACGATCTTGGCTCCTTCCTTCATGTTGGCAAAACGCTCCTTCAACTGCAAAAAAAAACCAAACACACACAAATAATTAGGAGTTCTTACCATATCAATGGGATGGTAAAACATACCACAATTGCCTTTAGACATGTTAGAATGTTCTGGAATTTAAGGTGTTTTTTTCACATTAATTTGATGGCAGTATAACCTCACAGTAAACATTGGATTTTAGTTTTATCCACATAATTATTGTTAAACAACAAGTATTATACACCTTAATTTTTTTCAATCCCTTACAAAGTTCATAAAAAATAATCCATTTTTTTTTACCTTGTGGTCGACAGTTGGGCCGAACGCGAAGTTGTTTACAAAGATAATGCTGGAAAGAAAAAGGGACAAATAAACACATGCACTTCATCATTTAATAGGCCTTATGCGTAGCAGCCATCTTAGAGGGCAATGCCTTAGTTTTGCTAGGATATGCATGAGTGATCCTTTTGTATATTCACTGTTACTGAATTAATATAACAAAAGATGCACTCTAAGATGGCAGATGCGTATTACGTGTAGTCAAACAATTTGCAACTTCAAAATATGAATACATGGATTAAAGTGAATTGATTGTGTAATTTGGTATTTTAGAATTCCTAAAAGCCCATTCAGGGTAGATCAAATACAGACCACAAACCACAAGTGGGCAGGACAATAAAGTCTGGACAGACAAAAAAAGATGGGAAAATACCGTCTTCTCAGTAAAAAAAATTGTTAAGCGGCTTCTTTGAAAATGGTATTGGAGAAAAATTACACAAGAACTCAAACCTGAGAAAGAATCACAGTGGTTAATATTCACACAAGTTCTGAGCAAATATAGCAGACAATCAGAATATTGATGACTTTCTCACTTCAAAATTGGCTTCAAACCTCAAAGGACCCAGACTAATCAAGTCTGCGTTTTCCAGGAGGATCGGGTTAATTCAAGTTTTGATTTGCAGAGGTATACATGTACAATTTGCACGTCGGCAAATGCCAGGAGAAGCGAGCGGGTGACGTCAAACTGACGTTTTTGCAATTCATGAAAATCCCCAGCAGTACGGTCAAAATATCTCGCTGCCTTTTCTCCGGGGGCTGGCGTCTTATCTGACCAACTTGGCAGCATCTGCCCAGACGGAACAATCTAGCAAAGTGTCCGTGAGGCAGTTATCTTTCTTTGAATCAAAGAGCTGACATTTCCACTGGCAAATGTTTTCTTAAAAAGCAAGCAAGATGGAAAAATGTTTGAACAGTCAAACCCAACCGACCCCCTGGCGAGAAGAAAACCTGATTTACGAAGAATCGCACGAGCTGCGGTTATTCCCTTGTTAACTCCTCACCACCCACACAAAAAACTTGTAGCCCTTTCCAATTACACGACCTTTCCGTGAACAGTGACATTTCAAGACTTTGCCATAAAACAATCTCGGAAATTCAATAAACCTTGACAGCGCATTCATCCAGCTACTTTATTTTTAAAACCGGAACTTTAACAATGCATTTCTATCCACTGGAAAATATTGACACACAAACGTGCAGTCAATATGCATTAACCCTAACCCCCTAAGTAGTTCTTGACAAAATGTGGTCTGCTTTTATAGTTTTGACACCATTATTTGTACAGTCGCAAAATATAAAAGTTTTGAGTTTCGGATAGATGGATAAAAGCAGGATTTTGCACACTTTTGGTGTTAGTCTCTGGTAGGTGTAACAGCTGTTGAAGAAAATCATTAACCCTAACCCCCTAGGCCCTTGTTGCTTACAACCATCCTCAATCCTCCAAAATCCTCCAAAATTTTGCAACTCCGCCTAAATTTTTCAAAATTGTCAGACAGTCCTGCCTCAAAATGCATTCATCCTCAATCCTCCAAAATCCTCCTCATCCCAAAACTTTGCACTCGTGTTTAAATGAAGGATAACCAACGCCAAATCCTTCAAAATCATCAGACAGTCCTGCCTCAAAATGCATTCATCCTCAATCCTCCAAAATCCTCTTGTGCTTCAATCACCATTCATCCTCAATCCTCCAAAATCCTCAGGTGCTTCAATCACCATTCATCCTCAATCTTCCAGAATCCTCATTTGATTCAATCACCATTCATCCTCAATCCTCTAGAATCCTCCAAAACCGCCAGGAGGATTTTGGAGGAGTGAGGTGGGTTAGGGTTAACAGTGCTCTTCTTATCAGGGTTTGACTGTGCTACATATTGAAGAGTCTCCTGTACTGTAAATAAAGGAATTTTTTTGGAAAACTCAAATCTAAAGCCGGCTTACTTTGCAACTGAGATCTTTTCCTTCATCTCTCCTGATAGGAAGTCGCCTTTGTGGAGCTCAAAAGGACTGTGCTCCTTGCCGTACCACTTCATCCATCGCTCAAATTCCCTCATCATGACCTGCGCAACAGTAAATGCAACATGTACAAATTCTTATCAATGCAAAGCATGCACGGGTTATTCTATATTTTTAGGGCCCACTTTTTGTTCCTGTCCCTGTTACATCTGACATCTATGATTTTATAATTCTGATGCACTCCTTAATGCAGTCGTCCTCCTAGAGTGATTTCAAATAGCAAATTACTGCCAGCAAATAAAAAAACTGTTTGAAGTCATTTTTAATGATACTTGAACGGAAAATTACAAAGTACCAAGGTAAGAGGGTCAGAAAAAAATGTCACACTTAGACACTAAATTTATAGAATGCCCCATGTGTTAGTGAAATTGGATTTGGAAGGCTCAAGGAGTGTTAGGGGAGTAATAAGTGTGTAGGTGCTAAACCGGTACCTTGCCATATGCAGCAGGGACGTCTGCTTTCTCTATGCCGTAGGTTACTTTGCACTTCACCGACGCCGCTACTTGTAAGACCACCTGGCCGACACCTGTACAACAAAAACACACAAATGACATTCATCTCGTTGTTATACCTTCGTCTTGAACACTGTATTTTCATTTGCCTAGAACGATCACGTGTTAAGTTTATAAAACGTCAGGGTACACTCCCTGTGTGATATCACGTACGGGACATCCCACACGGAGTGCTATAACTTTGTCGGTACGGTATGTACAGTGTGAAACGCTATTTTGACCATGTTTTCACACATGAGTGGGAGCAGCGAACTAGCAGACGATCAGCTGTTTCGAGCACGCGACATGCATGTGAGTTGCCGTTCGATTGTCATGATTGCTGTGTTCATTGCCGTTTGTTTTCATGATTTTTACATCAAAATACAAAGAATCCAAGACACCAGAGGGGCGCGCAGCACCTCGGCTTCGGTTCGGGTGCTATGCGCTAGTTAGGGGAAGGGATCGAGATCTATAATGATAAAGCAAACCCACCACTTCCAAGGTCGATGAACAAGTCATCTGTTGATATCTGAACGTGTTCCAGCATCTGTGCCACAAGATCGAAGGACGTCTCCCCGTAGACCTGAACATGAGCAGATAATCAAACAAACAAACGTCTAAGCACCAACAGCTCATTTTTTTTAATGCGCTGAACAAATACTTGGAAATGTATCAGTGATTTTGTTACATAGAAAAGATTAAGTGCATTCAATATCACACATTTAATGCCCTAACCCCCATCGGGTATTCTTCAGGTACCCTGCTAAATGCAACAATATCCAATTCAACTCAAATGAGAACCCTGCTAAATGCAACAAACTGCAACAGTGGATTCTGTTGCATTGTGCAGTGAATCCAGTGCATACAACCATTGGTACCAAGCAGTTGCCCTGCTAAATGCAACAATATCCAACTCAACTCAAATGAGAACCCTGCTAAATGCAACAAACTGCAATTCAGTGGATTCTGTTGCATTGTGCAGTGAAACCAGTGCATGCCAGCCTTGGAACCAAGCAGTTACCCTGCTAAATGCAACAGACTGCAACAGTGGATTCTGTTGCATTGTGCAGTGAACCCAGTACATACCAGCCTTGGCACCAAGCAGTTACCCTGCTAAATGCAACAAACTGCAACAGTGGATTCTGTTGCATTGTGCAGTGAACCCAGTGCATACCAGCCTTGGCACCAAGCAGTTACCCTGCTAAATGCAACCAAATGCTCAGTGGATGATGTTGTATTGCCTTGGACCCATGAGCAGTTACCCTGCTAAATGCAACAAACTGCAACAGCTAGCGCATACTATTGTATTGCCTTGGCACTATGGGCAGTTACCCTGCTAAATGCAACAAGATGCAACAAAGCACGGGGACTTGAGTTGCCTGCTATAAAAAATGCAACAGTATGCAACAACTTTCAACCTTTGTTCCTTTCTGTTGCATTTAGCAGGGTTGGGGTTTAGGGATGGTTAGGCCAAAAAAAAAAAGTCTCCGGTTTCTGGTATGCGCGCGCGTCGCCGTAGCCATGCGCGTCGGCAAAACGAAAAAGTTTTTTTTTCAATACAAGATGATGTTTCAAAACCGCCAAACTCACTGGTTTGACTGGAATTCTGCTGCTGCACAATTTTAACGTGTTTTTAGATGGGGTTATGATCGAGAATAAGATTTATGTGGCCTCTCTGGACTCCCATATATTTGCACTAAGTTTAGTCGGGCACTATTTGCAGTCATCAGCCGACATTTGAAGCAAAAAAAAAAAAAAACACGTATAAAATAAAAAGCCGCGTCGCCGCACCACTTTTGGGGCAAGCTCCATACCAGAAACCGGAGACTTTTTTTTGGCCTTAGAAAACATGAAAACTTGGAGGTTTTTAAAGGAAATCTAATGACAAGTTTTGCACATACATGTAAATACATGTATATCCATGTATTCCATACCAGACCTTATGCAAAAATTTTTTTAAAGGGGCATGTCATTTATTAGGTTAAATTTATTACATCTATACTGCAAAGATATTCATACATGTACATAAGGGGCCTGACTTGGGTTGCCAAAAATTAAAGGTGTCATTGCAAATACAAATAATACTTAATACAAATGTACACGTATGTAGAGCATGTGTTATGGTAGTCATTAAAGGTAGAGCCATTATGTGCATAGAGACATTCTGTCTACACTACGCATGGAAAGACCTTGAAAGTCAGTGTACAGATAATTAGGAGGCAGGACTGCTGATGAAACAGTTGGGGCATGGCGGCAATGGAATGCAATATGTTGTTTATGTGTGTAATCATGCGTCTGTCGTCAAATTAAACATTAATGATGCATGCACATATCATGTGGATCATGATGTACATGTATACAAAGCATTATAATGTATGAATGCATGGTACATGTACACGTATACAAAGCACTGGTTACTTGCATTGTAAATGATATACATGTACATGTACATGTGATAATAGAGAGGTTTCGCAAGAGAACGGATACGCTTACACTTACGCTTAGCTATCTGTATCCGTTTTTTACTTACGTGTAGCGAGCGAGATATGCGTGTCGTCTGCACGTTTAGCGGATAGTGAGTGGCGTATGACGTCATACGTGCAGACGAAACGCATATCTCGCTCGCTACACTTAAGTAAAAAACGGATACGGCTAGCTAAACGTGAGTGTAAGCGTATCCGTCATTGTAAACCTCCCTAATACAGTATTATGACAATACAGTTACTGAACATACAAAGTACATGTACATGTACATTCACATTCACACATGTACATGTATGTGTGTATGCACATCCTTTGTACACACATGAACACATTCACACATGTACATGTATACATGTGTATGCACATCCTTTGTACACACATGAACACACCCACACGTATACATGTGTATGCACATCCTTTGTACACACATGAACACATTCACACATGTACATGTACCGGTATGTGTGTATGCACATCCTTTGTACACACATGAACATGACATTCACTGCATGCTTTATTTACATCTACATGTATAGTACATACTACGTACATGTGTATTAAGTGATAGGCACTTGACATGATCAGTGCACGGTACATTGCCTCAGTCTGTGCCAGCTGCGATCAAAATCATCTGATTATGCAAATCAGGGTGCTTCTCCGTATATTCTTCAAGAATAGATGATGTACACGTATACATGTGCAATACAGGTGCATACATAAACAGATGGGAGACCAGACCAAACCAATACAAAAGAAATGGTAAGTGGTGTGCTTTTACAGGTAGTACAGGAGTCGGGTACCCTATTGTCAGTAAAACACGTGTACCCGGGTACACGTACAAGAAACCCGACCCCAAAATTCAAATCCCGGCATTTGTCTGAAAGGGTTTGTAGCTTTACGGTGTAAAAATGCAACTTTGCCAGTTTTGGAATCAAAACATGGAATCTGTTTTGGTTTTCCATGTAGCCTGGTTTTCCACGTAGCCTGGAAAATTCCCCAAAATGGCATTCAAAACCTTTCTTTTTCATTTGTCGCGCATTAAAATGCACGCAAAAATGAAATCTGTTTTGGTTTTCTGTAAACTGGTTTATATTTTAGAAAATTCCCACAAATGACATTCAATTTCTTTCTTTTAAATTGTCTTAGAAGTTACTAGGTAATTTGTAAAGTTGGTTGCGGGTACCCGATCCCATAATCTGGAACCGGTTCCCGACATCGTTGGTCTGGTACCCAGTTCCTATGCATACTGGAAATTACTGTCTAGCTAGCTTGTACCGTTCTTGTAGTATTTCGGACATTATAGTATAAATTAAATAATTCTAGCTGTCAAAAAATCCCACTAAGATCGAAAAGTTAGGCCATCTAATTTTGTTGATTTGTATATTTCAGGTCAATTCAGGTAAGCAGTTTGCAGCACTTCATTATTCATTTTCAAATGAATTTATTTAAATCAAATTTGTCACTTGAAAACCAGTTGTTTTTGAAAGGATATCAATGTACTTTAGCAATGTTTTTTATATTGAAATGATAATCGCCGACACGTTTATTGTGAAACGAGTTTGGCATTATCTACGCGTACTTTAGCCCCACTGCTGATGTTTTGCAACCATTTCTCATTTGTCTCAATTAAGGTTGAACAGAGGTAATGAGCTTGCACTGCTCATGTCTTGGCCATCACAAACCATGATAAGTACATATCAAGTGAAATCACTAAGAAAACGACCATTTTTACTGAAACTAATGATTTTCCTAATCTCAAAGAACCTGAAAGTTTATTCTCATGGATAAAAAGAGGATTACTAAACAGCTTTTCACAGAAACACTTTGAATTTACGACATTTTTTTGCAGACAAAATTGATCTCTAATCCACGAATGACCTTTGCAGTCGACTCCAATGTCCACCCCCTCCCCCCAGTTTGATGAAATCATACAGTATTGCCCTCGGAATACTAATTCAGTTTCCACAAATGTGCATACATGTTAAACCATGTTGAATTTCCAAGGTGTGCTCTTTTGCTCTATTAATAAATGCGTAGTAATTTAATAGAAGCCCATGTCAAATAGCATGAGTAGCGACTGAGCGTGCAAATCGAATTGTGCCGATACCATCGCTCGCAAGTAGCACAGAATGTTAAAGAAATGACTCTTAAGGAATTTGTAGTTCTACTATCGGACATAAAATTTGTGTAACTGTAATTTTTTTCAAAATAATTCAAAATCTCTATTACATGACGTCACATATTTCCTTTCATTCCTTCGTGTACAGTTTCCCCCAAGAAAAAGCTTACCTCTGGTGAGAATGGTTCGTACGCATTCAGCCTGTCAGGATCGTCGATAGCGTGGCTATAGACCTGTTGCATGATGTGTTTGAGATGACCTCGGGTCGTCCATGCTTTGACCGGCCTCTCGATGCATGTTGTCCCTTTCCACTGTTAAAAATAAAAAATATTAAAATAAATACTCTGCAGGGCCCTAATTCACCGCTCCGCTAACGCGCTTACGATCAGCATTCTGTACTAACACTATCGCTAACTTGTGCTAACTGTGTACGCAGAGAATCCTTAGTAAAGCCCGGTTCATACTTCACGCAGCGGCGAAATTTGTGATGTAAAAAATACGTTCGAAGCACGTCCCCCGTTGCTGACGACATGAATTTCGCTTCACACTTGTTTTTGGTGAGTCTATACGACCTAACATTGGTGGCGCTACCCCTCCCCCCCCCCCCCCCTACACATTAGCCAAAAATCCTCACTATCCCGTGAAATACGCTTACCGTAAGCTTGCACCTAATTTTCTGCTATACAGTAAGCGGGGATTTCTGCCTAACGGTAAGCAGAGCCATTAAATTGGGCCCTGGTACAGTTTTTCCACTGTATTGCGACTAATAAAACTGATACATCGGTCACCTTTAAAATGAGTTGTATCCTCATGTAATGAAAACATAAAGATTACAATACATGTACAATCCTCTATTTCTATATTACAAAGCAGCATTCATCGAGGTTTATTTCTCTGCACTGTTTCAGTAGGTTTCTCCTAACATTTCACATTATTGGAAAAAAATACCTAACTGGAAAAATAAATATGATAAGGCCAAAAAAAAGAATAGTTCTGCTTCCGGTTACCTGACCGACCCTATTTTTAGGCTGCAACCCTAAAAAAATTATCGGCAATTAAAAAAAAATAATTAAAAAAAAGATTGAATAAATAAAAATAAAATTTTGTTGTCTTTTCTGTCTTCACAAAATACCTCTCAACAACCTTTTGCATAAAAAAATGCTGTATTTATTTGTTTTCTTACTTACATTTGCTTTTTTTCAAAAGAAACCTCCGTTATTTTTACAAATTCGCTTCGCGATATAGCTACTTCGCAATGCGATGTCACGGCCACTATAATCACGTGGCGACGACTGGTTCCCGCCGCGCCGCGCAGGGGCCAATTTCGTAGACATGATGAAAATGCGGTAACCAGTCCATAGCTATGCGATCCGATAGCACGCTAGCAGTGCAGGCCACTGTCAACTGGTCGGATTCGACATCGTAAAAATGCCCAAAAAAACACCGATGGAGAAAGAACATTTTTGCAAGTTAATTTACAGAATTGATCTAGCTTGTCTGTGTATGTATTTTCTGTGTTCAAGAGTTCATTTTGAGATCGCACTACTCATATTTGGAGTGATACACGCTGCGTGTTTCCCAAAATTTTTGACCTTAAAAACAGGTCTGTCGGCCCATGGTGGGCCGCTCGCCACACACGCACGCATCACACACCTCGGAGTTTTGGCCAGCTCCCCGCGTCTTGACTAGCGTTGTGCATATGTTGCGAACGGCCTGAATTTTCAATTATTTTCCGAAATTATCGAACGTAAATATATTTACAATAATTAAAGGTAGTTTTTATTCACTCTTTGTTGCCATTTCGTGTATAGCTTTCGTAGTGCAATGGAAATAGTTCAGGCTAAAAACTTCCCATTAAATCTGCATAAAAAAATGGCCAAAAAAAAAAAAATGCAACCGACCGACCCTATTTTTGAAAGGCATGTAATCGGAAGTAGAAATAATTTTTTTTTTGGCCTAATTCAGTTGTTTCGCTTTCAGCCAAATGATCTTTTCATTGAAATAGAAACTGCACATGTTAGATGATTCCACGCACACATCGTGGCATGTTTACACTTCTCATGAAAAAGGAACTCAAACGGAAATAATCCACATGCGCGCATGTTTTCTGTAGAAACTGCATCCATGAAGAAACTAAACTTAGCCCCTTGCGGGCGAAACGCTATCTATGTGCATGCCTATAGACGCGTATGCTAAATATAGCATCACTCACTATATAAAGGCACAATTTACATATATACCCATAAAAAGGTCGTGCATCTATAAATGAGCTGTGAATGACGGCAAGCATCAGGACTTATGCAGACCTGATCTCAATCTCTGAACGCAGCGGCAACAAACGCCTGAGCCTTTTCTTCCATTGACAATCTATTCCCGCACGATTTTTCCCCCTCTCCGTCTGGGGCCTCCAGCTAAAAATAAACCCCCATATCATCATCTCCATTCATTCATTCAGGACGGGGTTATGAACAGGACGCACAGCGCTCGACTCTCCTACTCTCTCTGGGGAAAAGGGTAATTTTAGAACGAGCCCTGACTGTGAAGGATAGAAAAAAAATGCACCCCCCCCCTCCTTTTTGCAACGTGAGACAACTGAGGGTGACTATTTTCATTTCATCTTGAACTTGGATTACACAAAAGGCACTCAGCTCAATGATAGGGGGGGTGTGACGAGAGAACTAGATGCGCTATTGTAAAATGCGCTGACGTTAATTTTATGTTCCGCTTATGCCACATTCACAATATTCAGTTGTACATGTACATGTAAGCAACAAACTGTTCTGTACCTAACAAAGAGGTGTTTTCTTATTCCAAAGCACAAACAAGATGTCTTGATGTCATCATCTGATGACAAAACAAGATACCATTAACAAATTTATCAAAACGAATGAGGTCACAAATTTATGCATTGTACATAATTTCAAAACCATTCGTAATTCTTAACATTTCGCAATGTGGTTTTCTACTGGTGGGTCTTAAACTGTTTTTAGTTGTTGAACTGAACACTACGTAGTGAATGTATGTACATGTATGTAAACACGGTTAAGGGACATAGCAAACTGATCAGTCTAAACTGCAAACTACAAAATGAATTCTAGTTTTATAATCAATTTTGTTTATTATAACAAGTGCACAACCAATCTAGAATCCATGGTATTACAAATATAATACAGTGAATGATGTTTGATAGAATAATGAAAGTTCATTCATTACTAAATTTTTACAGCCAATTTCCTGGAGTTTAAAGGTTCACTGTAGAGTACATGTAGGTCATTTGTCATTTGTGCATTTTTTCGTTTGAAGCAAAAAGTGCTCAAAATAACAACTAACCTGATGAACATTTAGCTCAGTGAATGCTGTACATTCTGAAAAAAAACCCCAATATTCTAGGATCGAGATTTCAATTCAAATGTTGCCGAGTCATGTTTTGAATTGCACCCGAAAACAGTCTCGGGGACACGTTCTCGTTCAGCCGATTGCAGCTATACGATGTCACGCACTGAACCGACGAATAATAGCAACTGCGCGCACGTGTGCATTGTGTCAATGCTTGCGCGCACCCATTCACGGATTCGCCAAATTAGAAACCAACTACTAACGGAAATTTCCAAAAATGTGTCACTTGACAGCTTGCCAGAAAGAATAATTTCACAGGGAGTTCAGTGCCATTACCATCTTTAAACCAAGTAAGCTTTTCAACAGTTATTTTGTCACTTTACTTTTTGGGTAGCTGCAAATGATCTACATTGCACCCAACCTTTAAAACACAGAAATTACTAGCCTCGTAAAAACAGGTTCCCTGCCAAACTGTCATGCAAATTGCTTGTAACCGGTACTCAGCTGATTCCTAAATGTGCTAAGCCAAATTTTATTTTGCTGCTTAGCTACTCCACGAAATCCGGGCTTGACTCCTCCAATTTTCATAGATTTTTTTTCTTCACAAAACCGAGGGCGTTAGGGTTAAGCTATGCAAGCTACACAAAAACAACTTGAGATATGTGCCTGCACTACAAAAATTATTTTTGGATTTTTTTTTTCCCCCCAAGACAGGTGCAAATGACTACAATAGAGGCTGACATTCAGGGCAGGCAGACCATGCACGGCAATAATTATTGTCTGGGAATTCCCCCATTATGTTCACTTATTGAAAAACTCACCAGCTGTCTGACTGCATCAATGGCTCTGTTGTACTTCTCGCATAGTGTGTGCATGCTCTCAAAACTGCAACAGGAACAAAAATGTACACAACATGAGTACAACTCAGCAATGAATCGATTTTAATGTTACAATTTTGATTTTGACATCAATGATTCCCCGTCTCATTGCTAATCTTAAAGTCAAGAATAAAGAATCTTTACATATCTAACATATCTCGTTGTACCTTGTATTGTGAACATTTGGCTAACTTTACTATGGACAATTTACATGTACAAAAGATTGTGACTCTTAACTAGTCACCCCCCCCAACTCCCCCTCCCCCCTCAAATATCCCACTTGTCTGATTCTGTCTCCTGTTATGTCTGAATCCCTCCGCAATTTTAACGCAATTCTTCCGCGCAAACTCACCAACAAGGTCCCGTGAGCGCGCGGCGGATAGGTGCGTTTTCGAACTAGTAGGAAAACAAAGTACCGTCAGTTTCCCACGGAACAGGATACTGATAATGGAGGATGACTAAGAACAGATTAGCCCAACTACTCATTCACCAAATCAACACAGCACAGCATTCAAACACGAGCATCCGAAGGTGCGAAATGCTTTCCCTCAAAGTATCGTCTTTCAAATTCCAACAGCTTACCGGTTCCTTTTCAACTTTTGAAGTTTTCTTTCAACGCTAAACTTTCCTTAACTGCAGCAATCCATTACCGCATCATTTGAAGTTTCTTAGTGTGTTAAGGGCCGTTCAGCCCAGTTGCTACATGTACAGGGTAGTCCAAAAAAAGTTAACACTTTTTCAGACGCAGATTTCTTGGAATTGGGTAGATGTGTTAAAAAAATTTCAAGATATTCCTAAACTACAGCATCTTTGTGGCGTATGGGGCATGTATATGCACATAAATTTCCATGGAATAAGCCTTACCGGTACTTCAGAGGAATGACCTTATCTTTCATGAAATAACCGTGAGCTTCAATTTCAACTTCTTTTTTTTTAAAACAACATTATCTGAATGTCAAGTTGAAGTAAAGATGAAGTACGCGATATTAATGAACAGGAAATGAAGACTTCAGACGTCGCTTAAGACTACGCGAACGCTCAAGTGTTTGGACGTGGGGAAAGGGTCACAATACAATTTTGAATTTTCCACGAATAATCGGAAGCGGGCAAGCTTAGAGAAAGCCAGGTGGGCACGTGGGGGTGATGCGACAGGAAGCGCAACGGACGAGACACCATGAGTCTTCAGGATGCTGCTCTTTTTGTTATTAGGATGTTTTCAATAAATGACCGTTATTTGTTGCGTTTAGTTCACCTGTCCGACAATCTTAATCAAGTCTTTAAGGGGCTACACGGGGAATTACTCGGTGGCTTTACCAGGTGTTGA